>BGPR01005380.1:0-53295 GCA_013235015.1 Araneus ventricosus
TGGGATTATGGCCAATTGTTTAACAACCCCTGGGTTATATAAATACAGTAAAGCACTTTTTTATATGTTTCTGATTTCTACGTCATTTACATTTATACTTGGTAGAAGCAAATTGAACGAGAGGGACATTGCTGATGATAAAACGCGATGGAAATTAATAAACATATTTTTTTGCGAATTGTTTTGTTAACAATTAAACTTTAAGTTTGCTTGATAAAAATTGACCATTTAAGGTTAGAAACGTGAATCTTTTGTTTTAATAAATTTTGTAAGTGTTTTCTATTTTGCATAGCAAACTAAACGTTCTTTACATTGCAAACTACACGTTCTTTACATTTTACATATGAAACTACACGTTCTTTACATTTTGCATAGAAAACTACACGTTCTTTGCATTTTGCATAGCACACTACACGTTTTTTACAATTTGCATATGAAACTATACGCTCTTTACATTTTGCATAGTAAACTAAGTTCTTTACATTTTGCATAGCAAACTACACGTTCCAGTGGCGAATCCAGGAGAGTGGCTATCGGGCTGCAGCCCCCCCCCCCAGAGATAAACCAGAATTCTTTATTTTATTTAAATTCCCTACAGCTGTTTTTTCTTAATCTCCCTTTTAACAAAGTGGCAACATTTCTTCCTGGTTTTTGTCAGACTCGAAAGTTTTCCCACTTTCGTAGTCATTCTACTCGTATTTGCAGAGTTGACACGGTCAAAAACATGCTTTTGTTAGTTATTTCATTGTGTTTTTTGTTAAATTATCGGAAGTATTGTCGTGTTCTTTGTAATTCCTATTGTCAGGTGAGTAAAGTCTGTAAAGTTAAAGTGTTTTGGTTTACATAAGCCATAAGATTTGATATTCGTCACGACGATTCAAAACTTTTTATACCTCATCCCACCCCCCAGACCCAAATCCTGGATTCGCCACTGACACGTTCGTTACATTTTGCATAGGAAATTATACGCTCTTTACATTTTGCATAGCAAACTACACGTTCTTTGCATTTTGCATAAGCAAACTACACGTTCTTTACATTTTGCATATGAAACTGCACGTTCTTTACATTTTGCATAGCAAACTACACGTTCTTTACGTTTTGCATAGAAAATTACACGTTCTATACATTTAGCAACATTAAAACCGAAATCGGTGAAATAGTGGTTGGTTCCTAATGCGTCTAATTTTTCAAGCAAATCGCAAGCGTTATTTCTCATAAGTTTCGTAATTTTTCAAATCTTATCACAAAAATAATAGTTAAAAATTATTTTGCTTCTCATGTTATTAAAGAAATTTGTCTCTGTTCAGAGAAAACGAAGCCGATATCAGATCATTCAATCCCGCACCCATGCAGAGATATTTCGGTCCAGTTGCTTCGGGCGGCAGGCAAGCGTGTCACTACGCCCTCACCTGTGCGTCACACTCCACTGGGGCGCTGCCAACAGGTGGAGGAATCCGTTGAGTGATTAAATAAAAATGTTATCACAAAGTAGCCGCAGCTGTCCAGGTGTCTCGTTGACCACAAACCCGTGAAATTGTTTATTTGTTGCTTAACAGGACTTCCTTCCCCTCTGTGACGGCAATTGGCTTAATCCTGCCGCAAGTATCTTTTGATTTTCTAAATAATATGGTTGACTCAGGGAAATAGATTAAAAAGTTACTTTTTTACTTTCTCGTATACAAAGTTTACATTGAGAAAGTGTAATGATCGCTAAGCAATTCGACCCCTATTTTAAAAATGCTGACATTTTAAAAAAAATATCTCAAGACCGGCAGAAGTATTTGTTTTAATTCAAATTTTTTTTCTCTCCAGGCTTGTGGACGTTTTCATACGTATCTGCCATACTATCGATGATAAAAAGAAGATTATTACGTGCTCGTAAGTAGAGCATTCGCTTTTGGCAACAATTGGATATTTTATACTATGTTACAAGTCACGCCCATAAGTCTACTCAATACTCTCTTGCGTATTGGTTTCTTCGACTTCCTATAGAAGTAAGCGCTGTCAAGTTTCAGTTGCCATAATAAACAACTGCAATCCACTGCTATTAGTACTACAATGCATGCATTTAGTTAGATGTACAGTAGAGTATCTCTACAACGAAGTCTGCCTACAGCGAATTTCTCCCTATAACGAAATTTTTAATCGAAATGTTAAATAACATTCAAGATATTCTAATTTTGAAGAAAGTTTCTAATTTCTCTGCAAACAAATTGCTCACACGTGCCTGTTTCTGGAACCACTCGCATTGTTCATTCCAGCGATAACCAACAATAGAATGCTATATGAATGGTAATGCAGTTGTGGGGACCTGGGTTTCTACAGAGAGAGCAACATGTCTACGAGTCAAGATCCAAGAATCGGGGTGGAGTGGGGGTGGAAACAGCAAATGGATGTGACAATACGCATTTTATGTTTATCCGTACTAGTACATATTCTCTAAATTGGTGAATTGTCTTCACTTTTGAGCATTTTATTTATACAATAAAAATTGGTATAATTTTAAAAAATCTATAATAAACATTTCTTCATTTTTAATTGAAAGTCATGATTAAATATTTTTGAACTTATCGCATGTAGGTTTGTAAGATTTACTTAAATAATTGCAAAAAATCTCTAATCTCCATATAACGAAATTTTCTCTATAGCGAATTTTTCAACTGGAACCAAGCGATTTCGTTATAGGGCGATTCCACTGTAGTTCCAGAAGTATTTGTCATCTATTAGGTCCATGCTATACACCTTTATTGCTGAGTGCACGAGAAAATCGCGTTATTTGAGGACGGACTTCATAATTTTGTATGCGGTCAGAACATGATGCTCGAGTCTTCACTTGCTCACCAAATACCAGTGGACCTAAGAAGACAAGTGGAAACAAGTTTGATCCCGATTATTAAGTATGCCAAAAGCGAATGAGGCCCACATGCACGTCGGCTCTTTGGTAGCACTAGATGTCGATCCCTCAATCCTTTGACCCTTAAGTCGAGGGTACTGTGTCAATTCGGAAATATGCCGATTACTCGATTATTTTTCGCTTTTCAGTCCTGTCTTTCTTGATAATCATTTGGAAATCTCAAGGATGTTTTTTTCAATGTAGTCATTTTCTGTCAGAAAGACAGCTGCTACAGTTCAAAAATATAATCAAAATTCAGCTTAATTGGGATGAGATAATGCATTTTCCAGAAATCAAGCAAGATCTGCTTATATCTACATCCGTTGTCCTTTTTCAATTCCGGCTATTGAAAAGAGTAGAGCTACCCTGCTGCGCTATATTTTTGTTAGAGAGAAACAAAATCTCTCTTGAACGAAAATTGTCAACCTTTAGGAACTGACGAATTGTCCTCGCTGCTTGCAAGTTAAAAGACATTTTCTCCAAGATTTTAAAAAAATGTTTTGTAAATCAATCTATATAACAAAGAGAACACAAAAGTGTTTAAAATTTCATAACTCTGACTTAACAAGAGGTGAGTAAAAATTGATTATAGACAGTGGAGTAGCTTAAGAGGGGTGGCAAATCAGACATGTAGGAAAACACTTTTATGACTAAGAAATCAGCGACACAAGCCCAATCATCGTGTTCATGAAAAAGGACGTAACTGATTCATAAATTACGCCTTTTGTCGATAAATTGCCGATATATGAAAGAAACTCTGGTGGTGGACGCACGATCTCGCAACCTATCTGCAGACATTGAGGGCATTGAACGACGAATTACGTAACTAATAAAACATTTTTCCCTGGAATTTAGTATTATTATTTTGAGGTTGCAACTTATAGAGAAAGGTTGCAACTACGCCACTGATTACAGAATTTCATCTTTCCAAACATGAAACAAGTGAAGTTAAATAAAAGTGTTTAAAAATTACTAAAATTGTCAAAATGATTGTTTTCAACTCATGAGCCAATGTGTCAATCGTATTCAGAATCATTTTCGTCAGTACTGGTTATTATATTATCAGTCGTCAAAAGTTTAAAAAACTAAATTTGGTACGTATATTGAAGTTTTGAATACTTTCTCACTACTCGTAAATAGTAATGGCTGGCCCGGGTTTCCTAAGCTGTATACCATGAGGTCAACTTGTGAAATTACAAAAATTCTTTTATTTTGAAAACTTCCCTGCTCCTTTTTCTTTCAAATTCTTGTTTGTGAGCAAAAAATGGGTTAAAACAATATCTTGACCTAAAATATTTATTTAAAATTTGTTGAATAACTATTTTGAATTGAATTCTTATTCATTTATTTATAATTAATATGATAAGGCTTATCGTCTAATTTTAAGTTCTCCAGTACATGACTTCGTATAGGACTTACTATAGGTGGCGACCCAAATAGGATACCATGGTGTGAAATTGGGCTCAAAAAAATTTATGGATTCTTTAATATCAGGTTGAGTAAAAAGTTTTCCGCCAAGGGGGGATAATTCCGCGCCAACAGCTGTAATTTCTGTAATTGTTAGCCTTTCCACACACGGGTTTCTGCATTCGAAAGCTGAAAATTGGATCTACACGATTGTGTAATTTGTTTGTCGAAAATTTATTATCTTGTGCGTCAAAAAAAGTGTTTAAAATGGAGCTATCACGTCAACAGATCAGAAGGATTATGTACTATGAGTTCCGTAACGAACTCAGTGCGACTAAATGCCACCAAAAAATGTGTGAAAGTTTAGGCATCATTACTGTTTCTTAAGATACAGTCAAAGTTTGGTTTCGGAAGTTTAAGGCTGGGAATTTCGACATTGAAGATGAACCACGTTCTGGCCGCCCTATTGAAGTTGATTGTGAGCAGTTAAAGCACATCATTGATCAAGACAGAAATGTTTCAACACGAACTATTGCGTTAGAGCTTGACATTTGTCAAAAAACAATAGATAACGCCCTGAAACGCATAAATGTAACGTTTAAGTTCAACCGCTGGGTGCCTCACGAATTGACTGCTGAACGCAAGCGCAAGAGAGAAGCGGCCTGTTTGGCTCTGCTCGGAGATCAAAGGAAAGAGAAAATTCTGGACAGATTTGTGATCTGTGATGAAAAAATGGGTGTACTACAACAATACAAGCCGTAAAGGAGGGTCGTCAGCACCTCGGGAATCAGCAGGATCGGTCGCAAGATGAGCCCTAACTAAGAAGAAGGTGCTTCTCTGTATCTGGTGGGATTGTCGAAGAATTATCTACAAAGAGTACCTAAAAAGCTGCCAGACTATCAAAAGTGCAATATATAACAACATGCTAATCCAAGTTCGTAATGCCATTCGCGAAAAACGAAGAAACGAGTTCAGAAGGAAGGTGGTTCTCTTTCATCAAGATAACGTCCGGCCACATGTTAGTACGATGACCGGCTGGACACTCTACAAGTTAGAGTCAGATTTAATACAACATCCACCATACAGCCCAGACACGGCACCTTCGAATTTTTATCTGTTTCACATCTGCAGCGCAATCTTCAATTCAAATGAGGAGGTCATAAATGAGGCCCATCTCTTTCTGGACTCGCGCACGCCACAGTTCTTCGCAGTAGGGACTGAAAAGTTGCTAAAACGTTGGCAGACTATTGTAGATTTGAACGGAGATTCCTATCCTCATTAGCTTTGCAGTTTTCGTATGTATTTATCATTTTAAAATAAAAATTTCTTTGGCGGAAAACTTTTTACTCAACCTGATATTTTATGTGCATAGAACAAAAAATAACCCTTAAAATATTTAAGTTAAATTGTTGAATAAATATTTTTAAATGAACCTTCAAATTTAATGGCTTGCTTTCTTCATTTCTTTTTCTAGATAAACTGAAAATATGAATTTTATTTTCTCGCAAAAACAGTTAGCAATCGTAAACTTTTAAATAATTCTTGTATTAGACAAACGAAAATGACATTGCTCATGAAAAAATTTGAGCCGTAATTTCGGCACTTAATTATACATTATAGGATTTGTAGTGTTTCTGCTATTCTATTGCTATGTTACTGAAAAAAAATTTATGTTGCTCTTCTAGGCAAACTGTAGCGGAACATAGAGTTCCGTTACAAACGATCAAGATTAACTTCAAAATCTTAGAAGTTGTAGTCGAATCAACTGCTAACTATTTTATGAATCAATCAACAAACGAAAAAAGAAATTCTGTTACAGTTTAGATTAGCTATATTAACGTTCTTTTTTAATGCAAAAAAAGTGCTATTTGGGGAAGTGGGCGAAATTGTTCTCTTCGAATTCGGACAGGTCTACAACGTGAAGATTCATCAAAATTTCGATGTCCAAATTTTTGACGATTTCGCACTTTGTTTAACTTCTATATACAAAAAGTCTGTATGGTATATGGCAGTGGTGACGAACCTATGACCCACGGGTCAGACACTGACCCACGTGTTGATTTTTATCGACTTATTTTTTGAATCATAAGAGAGATAACAGGAAATCGAAAATATTAAAAATCAAAGCACAAATATCTAATGTCGAATTTATATGTTAAAAACATTCCAAGTGGTCATTGTCTGTTGTTGTACAACAAAAGTTGTGAAAGAAAAATGAAACGCAAATGTTTTAGAGGATTTTAAAAATGAGAACAAAGAAAAAGGAAAAAAACAATATGGCCGCCCTTCTAGGAGGACGCCATTTTTTTATTTTTATTTATTTATTTTTTTGTCTTGATCGAATTGGATCGGCAATTTTCCTAATCCATCTACTGATGGCAATTTTACTTAATTTTTAAACAGATTGAAACGAATTTTGGAATAAATATTTTTTTTTGAATTAGGGGATAACAGTTTGTTGCTAAAAATCCCTAAACCTCGTATCTCTCAGAAATACGATTCAAGCATCAAGAAAAAGGATCAACTGTCAAATTTTTCTATTAACAAATTTTCGGTATTTACAAATAATCGGTATCCTTCTTGCGACACTCTCCCCTCCCCTTTCAAAGTGGCACCCCTCACTTAGTGACCCACGGGCTAGTATTAAAAAAATAATGAACGAAATTTGACACACTTCTCAATAAGGTTCGCCATCACCAGTACCGAGTGCGTCATAAATTTGTGCGAACTTCAAAAATTCATAATGAAAGAAATAATGCTCGGAAAAAATTTCGATTTGCGCGAATATGTGATCAGAGGAATATTGGATTTTTTTCCCATATATAAAAAATTGATTCCAAAAGTAAACGACAGAGGGCGCTCACACGTCATACTGAGACGTTTTATGCAAATCAACTAGCAATAAAACACCTGGATAGAAATGGATTCGTCATTCGATCCCGACAGCATGCTATTGTTACCAGATCGAGCGTTGGTGGTTAAACTTTTCTACAAGAATGGTGAATCCACAACTATTGCATTGCGAAAGTTTCGCACGGAGAAAGGACTGAAGGAGCAAAAAAGCCCTATTTCATTGAATGGGATACTGAATTTTTTTATATACATAGAAAAAAATCCTATGTCCCTCTGATCATATTCGCGCAAACCGAAATTTTTCCGAGCATTATTTCTTTTATTATGAATTTTTGAAGTTTGCACAAATTACTTCGTTGCATTAATTACTTCGTTTATTATGAATTTTTGAAGTTTGGACGAAATTATGACCTACCCGGTATATGGCTTACATTCTAATTGAGAATAACTATTTGATTTGCTAAAGATATTTTAACGAAAATAATGGAAGAATTTTACAAAATGACCTTTCAGCAAATGCCTCTTTTGAACTTCCTTTGAACCGTGAACATAATTACGATGACGATTACACACCAACAGAGCATTCACTTTCCCCTAAATATTCCATCCGAATATTGCTAAAACCATATGAACTCGAATCAAAAAGGAAAAGCTGGAGACTACTGAACCGGGACCTTATTATCCAGATAACATTCTCGATAAGACCAAACGAATTTTCGAAATCACCGAAAACAACTCTTCTCCAAAAATAGAAAGTGCATCTGTCGCATGTTAATGACAAACAAACAAACAAACTCACCTCCGATCCCATTGTTTTAAACGGGAGAGGGACAGAAGAAGTGGTAGTTGCCTTTTTTAATGGAAAAATGCAACGATGTGTAAAAAGAGTCCTCGGAGCTTTCACGTGGGAAATCGGCTGCAGGTTAAGACCCTAGCAAATGGGAGGCAGTTAACTCCTTGGTGAAGGTCAGTGAGCTTCGGAAGGCACCCCCTTCGTTAGAAGAAGCAGCCAAGGATTTAAAAGGACCTGTTGGAGTTTCGACCCGGTGATGTTTTCTGGAAAAAGATTACAGGGCTAATCTCCGCCTTTGGAGCAAAGTGAAATAAGTTCTGGTGACAAATGTGTGAATCCCTGTTTTCAGTGCTTTAAACCAAGCATATCAAACTCACAGGCTAAAAGGGGACAAATAAACAGTTTTTAAGTTTATATGGGGCAAAATTAAAAAAAAAAATGCTTACATTTTTTAAGACACACTTTAAAACTTCGATTAACCGTCACGGTCTGGACCAGAGCTGTGACGGATAACCGAATACATGGATAACCAGGGATGACGCCAGAGGGGGGCCAGGCCCCCCGTCGGGGATACTGCACCCTACCTCGTCGGGGAAAATTTTTGTACCCGTTGATGAAAATTTTTGTACGGGGTATTCAACTGTAGTTGATAAATAAGAATCTGGGGAAAATTTGAGACCAATTTCATTGCATTGGTCCCCCGTACAGCAGCCGTGCCCCCTGTCGGGCAAACTCTAACACCATTCCTGTGGATAACAGAAATCTATTTATGTACAGTAACGTGATTTCACTGCTGGTTTGCTACGAAAATGAAAATAAAATCATTTAAAAGTGAATAATACATAAATATTGTATTTAATTTTACAAAACGATCAACATAAACTTCAATACAAGAGTAGTAATGTACAGAAATGTATTATAATACTATAAGCCTACTTTACTTTTTGGATGATGACGGATAACAGAAATTGCCGGTTAAACGAGTGAGGGTTAATCCAAGTTTTACTGTATGTTTATTCAAAAAGTGCATTATACACAAACCCAGAGAGTATTTTCCTCTCAACTTTCTCGTAATAGTAATTGACTATTGAATCAACTAACTGATCCGGCAAATATCAAACAAGAGGACTGGATTAACAAAAGGGCCGGATTAGGGTAAGTATATTAAAAAGCCACATTTTTTAATATCAAAACCTATGTTTATTGCACAAAATATACAAAATTATCCTGTTTATAATAAATATTTCAAAATATGAGTTTCAGCCATTTGTTTACATCATCCTAATTTTACTTACATTGATATGTAGTTACTTGTATTCCATTTAAAGCGAGACATTCACGAAGAAATTGTTCCAGTCTATTTGGAGCGCATCGCTCCAGGTCATTCCAATTTTCAGCCCATCCATTTATGTGGTTCATTCATGGAAGCCTCATGCAAACCACACGACCGGTCACTTCATTCCCCTATGGCTACTGTGCCTACCGCTCCTCTTCACTCCCCTTCCCCATTTTGTGGGGGAGCATCGCTCCCCTAATCCAGGATCGTAGTTCAGTTTCATGACCGAATGTGCTGAATGGAAAACCAACGACGTTGGATTTCCATACTTTTCGTCAATAACAGTTCAAATTTCATCGGATATTCGCATTGACGACGGGTTTTAGTGCAAGACATTCCAAATGGTATGGAACGATGTCGCCGTGAATATCCAGCTTAAAGCTCCCCACTCGCTCTGCTGAAAGCACCGGACTACAAGAAGGGCCAGATTGGTGTAGTGCCGAATTACTGAGAGTCTATTGTACTTGCATAATATGGCATGTTTTGCGTTTAGCTTCGTCGCATAGTGAAGAGCATCGAATGCATTTTAGAAATTTACCTTTTCCCGTTGATTTATTAGGTTCAACAATTATTTGATGAAAATATGCAATTTTGGTGGTAAAATCGGATATCAAATTTCATCTATCTGGCTCATTGAGTTTCTGAGTTATCGTGTTCACATACACAAGGATAGACAAACGGGTAGACAGTCTACCGGTTAACGGATTTCTTCCAAAATTAAATACTCATCCATTGTTTTAGTGTAAAGATCATTAGGAGGAGATCCTTAGGAGATGTAGGGCCCAACTGGAAAAAATTTTGGTTAACCCCGATTTCCAATCCAACTTCCAACAAAGTCTGTAGAATCACAAGAATAAAAAAAAGTTTGTTATTGACACTTCTTATGTTTTCTCCACATTTGGATATGACCAAACCAAATTTTTAAAAAAGGTTTTTAAGAATCTAAAAATTTAGAGTTAAATGGAGAGTAAAATGTAACTCTTTTAAATTCTTAACTCAATTTTGCGCCCTCTGAACATAACACCACCAACACGTCCCAGTGCCTAGAGACATTGTGAACTCTTTATAAGCGGTTTGGTTGGACGTGCGGTGGAAGCATACCAAAAAAAAACCCCACAGGGCCACACGAGTGCCCCACAAAGGGCACTGCCCTCCGAACAACTTTATTTTCCATTGAAATTACAAATAATATATACGAGATTGTTTTACAAAAGAGGGTACAAAATATAATAACAGGCGATATACAATGTTGAGACTAGTTGCAGCCTCCTTGAAACAATTGATTGAGGCTGTTTCAATGTCTTTTTGTCACAGATGATGTCCTTTGAGTTATATTGTGAGTGCGCCCTCTGGACATGGCACCCAGGGTCCATATTGTTCCTGCCCCACTCTAGTTACGCCACCAAACTGAACGGACAGTAGAATACACTCAGCAGCAGGGACCCTTTGGAGCGGGGCCCAATTGGAATCAATTGGTCCAATCGGTTAAAGGCCAGCCCTGAAAATCATATCATAAAATTCGTTCATCCGGCTTGTTGCGTTCCGAGTTAT
Organism: Araneus ventricosus; assembly: GCA_013235015.1. NCBI lineage: Eukaryota > Metazoa > Arthropoda > Arachnida > Araneae > Araneidae > Araneus > Araneus ventricosus. The sequence goes on from BGPR01005380.1 coordinate 10,837, forward strand.
GGTGTCCATATCCGCAAATAGATACACCAACAGAAAAAATCCCTACTCGTAATCCTGCTGTCTTACATATTCTTTATTGTTGTTTTAGACTATGTATTTGTAAACAATTTTGCAATTTTATTAATATCTAACACTACAGACAATAAGGAGTTTATTTACTATTGGAATAAACTCCTTATTGTCTGTAAACAATTCAACTTCCTAAACAACTTAATAGTATTGAATAGTATATACAGCGCAAGATTTACCACAGGGCCAATCTATGCCATGTCCTAGGACCCAACCGTCTGGGGGCGCATGTACAGAAGAAATTAGAACCAAAAATTTGCACATTTTTCAGTGTTATTTCAATGTTATTAAAAGGCCATCATATAAAATTATGCTTTTAAAATTTACATCCGTTACATTGAATATATTGAGCGATACATTTTTTGTCACCTGTGGGCCTTATCGTCTCTTGCCTTTGAACCTATTTGCATTCAAAGATATTTAAAAAACATTTGTCTATTTCAATGACACCCACTTCAAACCTACTCACGGATGAAAGCGGGAACGAAGAAGTTCTATTATGTATTTCAGACGATTTCAAGAAATGGAGTAGTTTTGTAGGCGTTATTATGTTATTTTATAAGAAGTGTAATTTTTAATTAAAAATTTAACGTGATTCAAAGATTACAAAGATTGTATTAAGTACATATACGTTTCAAAATAAACTATTGTATATTAAATTGAAAATTATGTAATAACTTTTTTTGAGAGGGGAAGGGACGTAGAATATGTTTTGGCCTAGGGCGCGAAAATGTGTGCAATAGATTTTACATAATTAATTATAGTTTTTCCCATCGAGGGCCAAGGTTTGAGAAACATACATCTGCTAAATTTAATAATATAATCTATGGTCATTTGATTTTTACCTTATTTTAATTTAGGTATCAAGGGAAGTTTTTACATGGAAAAAATTATGACAACTTCAGATATTTTCGTAACAAAATAAATCTTTCTAAAAGCTAAGGCAAGAGCTTTATAAATATTTTTTTATTCTACGCTGAATAGTTTTTTTGGAGAAATGGCCCTCAGCTTAAGAAGAATTCTAATTTTTCATATATATTTAATATCTTCTAGATTTAAAAAAATCAATTTCCTCAAATATTTTCGGTTTCGATTCCACTTTTCAAAGTAATTGAAATGAGAGATCGCAAGCATTTTTATCTCATGTGCAATTAAATTTGAAAAGAAGAAAAAAAAAACTTCAGTTGTTAGAAAAATCTCATAATACAATAATTTATAAACCAAATAGAGATTCTTCCGCATGTTAAAAAGAAAGATTTAAATTGCTCGATTATTCTATATTTAAACTTACGAAAGTGATGTAAGCGGTTTGTAGATATGTAATCATTCGGAACTTAAAGAAAAATGAATTCTTTCGAAGGGAGAAATCTGTAAAGACAATAATTTATCTATCAAAGCACATCATTAGCCTATTAAATCGTCTGCATAATCAGATAACATTTTGTTTAACCAAAAGAACGTGACTGACAGCTGTTCTAAAGTTGTTCTGGGCTTGGAACTCGAGTTATAAAACATGTTATGCTAATGAAATTTATTAGATTATAATGATTTTATCGGCAGGTGTATAAATTGGATGTTCTGGAAGAGACTGTAAAATGTTTTCTTCTTTTTTTAATAAGGAAAAGAATAGCTGATTATAAGTTTTTGTCAACATCTCACAGGGGTCATGGTTTTAACCTCAGAAATTTTATTGCACTTATACCTGCCAATTATGAAAAGCAACTTAAATATCTTTTACTTATGCTAACTATTCGATATCCTTTTCACTAAAATCATAGAATTTAAAAAATTTGAACAGAAACTTTATACAAATAATTATTGTGCTCATCTCGGCAATCTAATTTTTCATTTAACATTGCACTCAATAGAAGAAATGGCTCTCAAATATCAATAAATGCTGTAACGTCAAAAATATGAATCGTAATTTCTTGCAGATTCTTCTATTTACATAAAAATTACCCAAAAATAAGGTTTACTCAATTTTTAACTTTCAACAGTTTTTCCAATTATTTAAAAATTAAATTTTTGTAGAGTCACTGAAACTTTAGGTATTTTCTCTCAGTAAGAAACATTGAAATGGACTCCATAATAACTATTAGTTCTGTGAACAGTAGACCTCGCCCCACCCCAAATAAAAAAAAAAAAATAAGTTTTATCTTCATCGCAATTTTTTAGAAGCTTAGCAAATGTTATTCATTGGGAAGACGGCATTGTTTGTAGAGACACCGGGCATCATAATTTAACGCTCGAGGAGATAAACTGGTGTGCAAAAGTTTAGCGCAATTCTTTAAGGTGCGAAAAATTTGGAGTTAATATGGATAAAATGGTTCGCAATCTGCTGAATCAGCAAAACATTTCTGGCTCTTTTACTTCGCTTATCTTTAGGCGGCATATAGAAATATTTTGAAAAAGATGGCAACAAAAAATCTCAGAAAAAAATTCAATCCTTAAATTAGTTATTTAAAAAAAATCGTCGAGAACATTTCACTATTAAATAGGCATCAAATTAAAATATATTTTCCAACTCACTTCGTTAGAACTAAGAAGATGGAACTCAAAATAACTTGGCGATAAATATTACAATTTGGCAAAATATATATATATAAGCGTAAAGCTGTCTATGCTATAGAGATCAGACGATTTATAAGGCAGGCGAAATTATTTTGGCGAGATCACTTTTCTTGGCGAGAAGCGTCTGATAATTCCATTTAGGCTTAACAATTACAAGCTAATATTTAAAGTTCTTTAAATTGGTTGCTGCGCCATGTAATGTATAAAAGAAATGGTTTAGATGGTGAATGAGTTTAAATATAAATTTAGAGCTAAAAGAAAGCCAAAGATTATAAAAATAGATGACATTTATTTAACGAAATCCGGTTAACGATGCATAGCTATAAGCGAACTGTGTTTATTTACAACTCTGATGTCATAATCTTAATGTTCGGTTGCCACTCACTCTTTTATTACCAATTAATATAATAATTATATCTAAATAAAATATTTTTTATTACCGAATTAAAATAATACGAAATAAAACATATACATCGTTTTCTATTGCTTCAAGAAATATTTCTGCCAAATTTGAAGGAAATTGAACCACGCATTTAGTCGTAATAGCATAACAAACAAATTTACAGACAAACAAATGCAAAATGCTGGAGTAAAACGCAGACCTCGCTTCGCTCATTCAATTAATAAGGTAAGATGATTTACTGTTTTAGCCACTTGATAAATTTATCCTAACCCTATTCAAGCATCGTATTATTATATTTCATCATTTAAAAGTTATTCATAGACGTAATGCGATATAAAAATGTGGAATATATAAAGATCTTAAATGTTCTATAGACTCTTAGTAAACTCACTATTTTCCTATGGTACTTCAAAGTACTACTTTAATTACTCTTATATCTTCTTAATTTGACCGTTTTTCTTGACAGTATTCACATGAACACGAGGAATGTAGCTCCGACAGCTAACAGCAGATGTCAGACGAAGACAAAAATTAATTTTTTTGAATGTTAATCAAATTAATTAAATTATTTTATCTAATTAAAAAAAGTTTTTTCATCTTTCCTGGGGTTATTCTTCATTTAAACGTATCTAATGATGCCAAAATAAAATTGAAAAGTTGCTGGTAAGTTAATTCGGTAAATAAAGGGTTAAATCAAAACGACCACACATGCCCAAATACAGAATGAGTCTTCTAATTAGATAGTAAAGATAACCCAACAGTCAAGGGGTTGACCCTAAGCGGCAGATGGAACTTTGGCATGCCCACCAAAAATGGCAAAACAGATGGCGAAGTGGCCGATACAATCTCTGCAGCATGCTTCAACAACTGCCAACTTCGAGTAGAGTCGACGACACCCTAAGACTGAAGCGAACCACAAGGCTCCCCTGGCTATCTTCATCAGGCGAAGTAAAAATAAAATCAATCATTATCGTCATCATCGATGGCAGTTTTCGGACACATTCCAGAAGGCCTCCTTGCAGGAACTAATCCCCCTAATTAGCGCGCGGGTTCCTTAAAAGCCGGCAACTCGTTCCACTTTGAACTCTTTCCGGAGCAGTTCTTCCAGCCACCGCTAATCTCTGGCACAGAAAAGACACATTAAAAGGTTTGCAAAGTGCGCCTCGCGAGCTGATCTCGTTACGCCAAATGACCGCTCTCCGGTAATGGACTGAAAGCCTTTAATGGAATAGTCGCCGTCTTTTGCCTGCCGACCGATAAAGGCTCCTGCAGATTACCGGAGATGACCGCTTCCTTTGAAATTGATATTTTTGATTTGCAAACTTAATCTTTTATTTGTACAGTTCTGCTCTGCTGAAACTGTGGGTGCCTACCTCAAATGGTAATCAAGCTTTTGTATTTGTTTAATTTAGTTAGACTAACAACCCGTTTTGAAACAATACAAAGCCTATTTGGGGACGGACCTCCTGATATAGAACCATGGTCAGATGACTAAACTTTAATTTAACCACTTACCAGCGTAACAATCTGTACCGTCTAATTAGATAACCTTCTGTTTTGTGAATGTGTTGTAATTCTGGTTCAACTATAAGCCCATAGTTGTTATTTGAGATGTTAATGGATTATCGATCATTTTTAATGCGAATGATAACGTCTATGAATAACTTATTTTTAAATTATAAGTGTAAATATGCCGTAATTCGATGCAAGAACTGAGCTCAGGATACACTGGTAAAGGATTTAGTTAATTTATTTTAATATCTCGTTTTAAATTAACAAGAGGCCTATTTTGGGACAGACCGCGTAATTTTGAATCGGGGTTGGATGAAGATGGTGACACTAAGCTGGCAGCCTCTCTCCAAACATCTGTGCCACATCAGTGGGCCTTTGACTCACGTCTTGAGGTTTAAAGTCCACCAGGGCCACATACATGACGAATCTTCAGTAAAATAAAGTTTCAAACCTGGTACCTTCCGGCCCCCAAGATGAGACTTCAGCACTAGGCCACAGCAGCTCCAGATGACGAAGACGACAACTCACCCAACAAGAACCTCTCCGAATTTCCACACCACATCAGCGGGAGAATGATCTCTACGGATTCAACGTTCTCCATGCTCATATACAGGGTAGAAATTTGGTGAAAACGGGTGTAGAACTGTCAACCTTTCGTCTCAAAGTCAAGGATCAATCGCCAACCTTTTAGCGCATTTGAGATCTAACTTTCTGTATTAGACAAACCCCCTTCGCAATGAGGTTTCTGCTCAAATCACAGATATTCAAATATGTAATTAATTCAAAATATCTGTTAATTTATATGACAAAAAAAAATTTAACAAGTGTGAAGTAACTCAGGTGTCCTCTTCGTTCTTGTATGGTTTGATACAACTAAAAGATGTCCTAAATAGGATGTGTCATCTAATTTGGAGAAGACAAATTCTTATACCAAGGAATTCATCCTTACCTTTCAGTCATTTGTGTTAATTTTTTGTCCCCTTCCAATGAAACTCGGGATTCTAAGTAATTAACACATTACTGACTGAAGATGCTACATGGCACGTTTTTGATATCCATACGTTGTTGATTGGCGAGGTCATATAACGTCTTTTGGTCATACACGTTAGTTTCTATTAATGTCTCACAGTCAATTTTATCTTGATCCCTTCGCATACAACGACATGTCTGATTCGTGCATCGAATTGCAGAAATTTTGCCATTTAAACATATAATTAAATCAAAGTAGAAATTAATCTAAAAGACGAAAATCACTTGGACACGCTTTAGTACCTTTTAAAACTTATCAAGAATTTGTATTTTACTGACTTATCGATAATATTGCATCTATCCTTTAATTTATGTATGATTAACATTTCGTTTGATACTGATATTCACTTTTTAGTTTCCTGTAATAATAATTTTTAACTATGAAATTTCTCAAACTATGGATACCTACACCAAATGGGCAACAGTGGATGAATTTTGGGTAACTCAAATATTAGTAAACTGTGCCTTCAATCATATTCTTTAAAATTTATGAGCAAAAATAATTAAGATAAGCATCAAATTGCCAAATTTGTGGACTAATCTAATTCGAAACTCAAGGTATAAATCAAAACTAACATCACTATACAACTGTATCAAAATTAAACTGAAAAATTTATATTTCTCATACTTCACGTTCTCTAGCAAAATACTATATACATCAGCAGAACAAAAAGTACACAAATAACCAATATAGACTAAAAGCAAATAATGTATCATACATAAACAAAACAAAAAATCAAAGAAAAGAGATGAATTATCTTTCAACTATCCCTAAAAGAGCCAAAACTTTTCAAAGTGCCATTTTTTTTATTCAACAATATTGAAGAGTTTCAAAATTAGCAATTGCACACCAAACTGATACTTCATTGCAGCCCTATCCACCCATCTTCGAAATACACTATTAACAGAGACGTTCAGAAAGAATTAGAGAAAATTCCCCTGAAGTTTTAGAGACTGAATGGAGTCTTCAATTCAAGATCAAAGACGTAAATAAAGACTAAAGTTACCATAATAAATAATAAGTGGAAATTTCTCACCTGTGGAACACTTTAGGAATAGCATGGTCTTAAATTTGGTATCTTTGATGAGAAGACTAACTGCACTACAATACACAAGAAATGGAGATTTATCAACTGAACTGCTAGAAATTGGCTATTGTCATATATTCGATACCTTTGATGAGAAGACTAACTGCACAACAGTACACAAGAAATGGAGAATCATCAACCTAACAACTAGAAATTGGAGATTGTCTTAAATTCGAAACCTTTAATAAATTAAGATTAAAAGCATCGCCATAAACAACAGCTAGAAAATTTTTGAACTGCTAGGGAATGTAAAAGGTCTTAAATTCTATATCTTCATTATAAATAAAGACTAACTGCGCCACAATACGCAAGAACTAGAGAATTCTCTTAACTCGTGGAGACCAGGCAAGGTCACCAATTCGATATCCTTGATATTAATAAAGACTAAATTCACCGCAATACACAAGAGGTATTGGGACATTATCTTGCCTTTGAAATTAATATCCTAGTTATAATTCCCATAGAAGTATCGCAATTAAACTGAAAACACAAACTAAATGTTTACTTTTTATTTATCTAAGACAGTTTTTACGCCATGACATCTCAATGAAACATGAGATATTAAACGCATCGACAAAACGTAAGTAAACAAACAACCAAAACATACTAAAAGCAAATATACGTGAACAAAAAAGAAAGGAGTACAACACCTCTTTCAGCCATCCACGAAAAGAGCTAAAACTTTTCAAAAAGCCATTCCTTTTCATTGATCAATAGCGAAGAGCCGCAAAAATCGGGACGCACACTCCAAACTGTTACTTCATCGCAATCCTTTTTATTTACCTTCTAATTATAATATTAACCGAAATATTAAGAGAGAATTTGAAAGATTCTAACCTGAAGTCTTAGAAACTAAAGTAGGGCATTCAATTCGGAGGCTATAATATAAAGATTAACGATACCACAAAGCACAAAAATTTGAGAATTTCCATCTTAAATCTTTAGAGCTAGGCATAGTCTAAAATTCGATACCTTTGGTCAAAAGAACAACTATGCCACAATACACAAAAACTGAAAAATTCTCACCTGAGATGTTAGAGATTGGCATGGTCTTGAATTGGATACCTTTGGTGTAAATGAAAACTAATTGCTCGAATTTAAACGCAAGTTTCTAACCTGAACTATTAAGGATTGGGGCAAGGTCTTGAATTCGGTATCTTTAGGGTAAATAAAAACTAACAACCACGATGCAAAAGAAATGGTGAATTCTCACCTAAACTATTGGAGATTTGGCAAGGTCTTGTCTACGGAAACCTAGCAGTAACTAAAGGTTAACTTCCATAGCATTACCGCAATTAAACTGAAAATACAAAACGAATATTCATTTTTCAAACGTTATGTAAGACATTTCTTACGTTACGACATCTCAATAAGACAGAAGATACTAAATGCATCGACAAAACATAAGTAAACAAACAACCAAAACATACTAAAAGCAAATAAACATGAGGTAAAAAAGCAAAGCAAAGAGTACAACACCTCTTTCAGCCATCCAACGAAAAGAGCTAAAACTTTTCAAAAAGCCATTTCTTTTAATTCATCAATAGCGAAGAGCCGCAAAATCAGCAAGCACACGTCAAACCGATCCCTCATAGTGGCCCTTCTCCCCTCCCACCTTCTAAATACACCATTAACAGAGACACATTTTCAGTGACTTCGAAGTGAATTTTCTCTCTCCAAATTTAAGAGGCTCGGGTCCAAGTGTGCGGTAAATATGCAGGTGGGGGAAAGGGGTGGTTAAAGTATCTCGCTGTGGGGACTATAATGGCGAAATAATGAGTGGGGAGCCATTAGATGGTCTCCCGTATTTCACCGCCCCGATGTCGTTTGGAAGGACCAATATGGACGATATTCGCCCGTTGCCATTTCGAGTGTCGGAATTTTGGGCCGATTTTTAGGGTGCGAAGTTTGGGAACTTCCGATTGCGAATCGGAAAAGGGGGCAGTTAAAAAGGTTGTTTGCTGCCGAGTTGGAAGTTGGTGTAATTGATGCCATTTTTTGGAGGGAAAGGACCCGTTTTATTGTTGGACGTGGTAAATATTCCGGGTGAAACTGGATGGACTTTCTACTGGGATTGGACAGGATATAAACCGGTTTGGGTTTCTCGTAATTTTGGCAGTTTAGGCACTCGTACAGTATATTCTGACTTCAATTTTCCTGCTATATGTGTATGGTTGATATGGACAAAGTTAGCTGCGAAAGTTTTAGGGAAATAATTTGGTTTGGAGAAGGTCTCTTTTGTAGTTATTCTTTCGTTATAATTTTCAAAGCAGTATTTCTGCTTTCTCAGTGTCGGCTCTTTGCATCGTTTAGTTAATAGATCCTTCGTCAAAAGCTTTTCGTAATGCTTGGTAATATGAGACAGATATCAGATCTTTAGGGTAAATTTACTATGCGAAAAATTCACCAGGTAGAGCAAGCTATTTCAGAATATTTAAACAATGGTGTGCATTTTTATGAATATTGTATAATATTTTGAAAATATTGTACTATATCTTCGCGGTACTATATCGAATGATACTATTCCAGTAAAACATCTGTAAAACTCTCTTTCCTGCCACAAGATTAGTATTTCAGGTAAACAACTTTACAGCTTCGTAACAATAATCTTGTAGTAATTTAGTCACTGATGGTATATATTGCCTCACTATTAAATACGATTGGGACAATATATCCCACAAAAAGAATATGTTTAAAATTTCTTAAATCTGATATTAAAAAGGCTAAATTATTACTTAATAAGAACAACAATAATAACTATTTTACACTAAATATGGCATAAATATAGTTGTTCTTACTGTAATTTTTTTTTTAAAAACCAATTGAAACTCGAATAATGTCCGTGCTCAAAAATGCAAGTTCTCCTTTTGCAATCTGAGAGTGTTTCGGGGTTCTTTAATCATAATTTTATTCCCTAATTCCTTAAGATCACTGAAAACATAAAAACCTATACGAAAGTGGATTTATTTGCCAATAGGGAATGAAGTCTAATCTCCGAGACGTATATGATTATTAAGACTGAAAGGGTTAATATGCCGTGGACCATACTTAAACAAATAAAGACTGTCCCATTATATCAGTGTTTCTTAGTGTAAGGGTAAAACCCCCAAATATAAGTAGCAAAGGTGGACTTTGAGGTAACTAAAAAAATGGGCAAGCTTTGTATTCTGACAACTTTTTCGATGTAAATCAGAAAGAATAACTCATGAAATCATCTCTACTTAAAACATTTCGTTAAAATTTTTCATATAAAATTTTTGATTGAATTCTCTTTTTCGTTAATTATTCTTTCGCTGGCCATTGTTTCCTGACTTGGATTTCGAAAGCACTTTTCGTGCTTTAATAAGAAAGCTGAATTTTTTAAAAGCCAAAATTGAGTGAAAAATGTTGAAGAAGTCCTGTATAGGATTGTGTTGGATATTCATTGATTTGTGTTTCCTTAGTATGTGATATATTTATCGTAAAGAAAATGACATGACTCAACAAGCAATTGCTAACATGATTAGTATTTAATATTAATATTTAATATAAACATAAAAAAATTCCATCTTAATATATTTCAGCACATCATGGATAATGCAAGAATTAGATTATAATGCACCAATGTGAATTTCATTATGAAATCGATTACCGTATATTGTAGACGCGTCTGACAAGTTTAAAAATCCTCTATAATGATAAATTTCTGATAGCCATAAAAACCCAACGAACTTAACTGATCTTATCAAGTTTTCTACTGACAAATATCAAATCTCCAAAGGTAAAATATCGCATTTTATGTTTTAATAAATCATTACAGTGAATTAAAATTACCTGGACTCCTAACTACTCAAAATTACCTCAGTTTAAGCAAATTACCAAACGATTATCTACGATGAGCGACCCACATTTTATCGAGGACTCCAATTCACTATTTTCTGAAGTTAAGAATTCAATGTTCATAAATTGAGCCAAATCTAGAAAATCGTATAGAGTATCGGAAAAAAATATCCATTTTCTTAAATTTTCATGTTTTTACATTTCCATGTCGTTACAAGCATTTGAATATACATTAGTGACATAAGAGTTCTCTCATGCCACTAATTGAAAAGTTCGTTATAACCGAGGGATCGTTATATCCCGGGTTCATTATACCGGGGTTTGACTGCATTATAATTAATGTAACAAGTACAAGTGAAATAATTTAACAAAAGATATCAAAAATTAAAAGTTAAAAAAAATAATAATTAAACTTTGTATTAGACAGAATGGCGCAAAAATTATTCAACTTCCAATAAAATACAAAAGACAGATATTTGAATACAAAAGAAGAAGAAAATACAGAAGAAGTAAACAATAGCGATAACAATACACCTTTTGCGCGCCAACGCAGAAGCATCCAGTAATTGCATCAAACAATATTGTCAATAATTAACTAACGAATTACTATAGAATCAAACAACAAAAGTCATGCTTTTATATATTAAAACACATTAGAAGAAAATCATTAGAATAGAAGAAATGGAAAAGAACTCGAATTTCTGAACGTTTCCCAAACGTTCAGAAATCCGATGGCGAGTGGCCTTTGAAAACGAGATTAAAAAGTATGATTTTTGTTGTTTGATTCTCTCTCTATAGTAATTCGTTAGTTAATTATGGACAATATTGTTTGATGCATTTACTGGATGCTGCTGCGTTGGCGCGCAAAAGGTGTATCGTTATCGCTAATGTTTATTTCTTCTGTATTTTCTTCTTTTTTTGTATTCAAATATAATTAATGTAACTACAGTCGGACCTCTATTTAACGAACCTCTATTTTGCGAATTTCTCTATTTTGCGAACTTTTTCTTGGAACCAAGAACATTTTGCGAATTTGCTCGTAAAATAACCTCCAAATTGCGAAGTGCATTCTCCATTTAACGAACTTTTTCTTGTGATCCAATATTTTTTTTCTCCCTATTTGTCAAAATATTTCTAAATATTTTCAAACTTATTCTTTCGTTTAACACATTTTATGATGATTAGTGACCTTGAAGCTGGAAAATGTCAGGGCTTGAGCATCAAAAAAAAATTTAATTCTTCATGAGGTGGATAAAGGCGTGAAAAAAAGGATATTGCTTTAAAATTTGGTATTCCTCCAAACAGCTTATCAACCATAATAAAAAAAATCGTGATAAGATACAAAATTATGATTCCTCGAATTCTTGTTCAAAACGCTTAAAAGCATGTGTCTATGAAGATGTGGATGAGGCAGTTTTGAAGTGGACAGTGTGAAAAATAAAAACAATACAGAAAGGAAGATGACGAAGATGGAAATTATCATGATGCAGAAATCAACAAACCTTCGTATGATGAAATGCTAAAATTCATTAATTTTAATATAAAATTATTTTTTTAAATTAAAAATACAGTGTATTCCCGGACAATGTTTTGTTTTATTCTTGTTTTCCTCGCAGATTTCTTTTTGATGGGTAAAATATATAAAACAAATAGACATTAATTTACAAAATAAAGGTGTGATTAATTACTTTTTTAATAATATTTAGTGTTTATGAATTTAAAATCTGTTTTGTGTAGTTTAAAGTATTTTAAAAGGTGAATCTCTATTTAACGAATTTTCCATATAACGAACTTTTTTTCGGGATTTAGCGACTTCGTTAAATAGAGGTCCGATTTGCTAGTGCTCAACTGTCGTTCTTGCGTTAAGTCGTCTGTGCAGTTGAATGTTCTAAGCTCTTTTAACTGAAGCCGCAAAATAGTGAGACTGTCAAAATTGAAAGAAAATTGTCACGACCGGCTAGTTACCTTTTTTCCAAAAGGAAACTTCCTTTTTCAAAAAGGGGTGAACTGCAGTTTTGACCCTGAAAAATAACAGTCGATGAAATTCTGTAGATAATCGGTCACACGGCCGATTAAGATTTTATAAAGGATGTTCCCAGCCCCACGAAAGCGTTCAATTGTGCAGCTAAGGTGAAAATGATAGCTTGCGGTCGATAATTTACTCTTCAATTAAAGGGTAGAACCGGCTATCACAACATCCTGATGCAGCATCTTGTTTTTAATGTTATATGTTGTGAAATAAATCCTCCTTTATGTAGCGGTTTAGAGGAATTTCGGGTAAACCTTGAAAAGAAACTGTGTAAAGGTTACTTGCGTGATATGAGCGTGTTTTATTGTTATTATTAAAAGGGATGGTAGTTTTGTGGTGTTAGTTGATTTGTGATGGATGCGTTAACAATGTAACGCCTTAATCAATTTTGGAAGATTTCGTCATTTTCGCGGTTTGAATCGTTTAAAGAAGCGTGACTTCTGACACTTTTTTCTTCTTCTCATTTCTGCGAAAAGTTCTCATACCTTCATTTTCGTTCAAAGAATTTTCATGGTGCCCTTGAAGTCCATAGTTATGTAGGAAAATAAATTACAAAATGAAACTTTAATTAATGTTAAATAGAAAGAAATTCAATCTAAAACAATTTTTGGACAAATGTATTTGTAAAAAAAAAAAATAAGGTGGCTATGGCATACCTTTTTGTTTTTATGGAAATAACTCGGTGTTCTTCGCCACGCCGGAAGTGCACGTCAAATATCTCCTTATTCCGAAATTCGGCTTTACGAGCATTTTGAGCTTGGCCTTCCCATAATTTCAAAAGTCAATTAGTAAACTGTGTTCGTTCAAACTTCGATTATTTCAAAGCTGTGACACCGAATCTTTATCAGCTGGTTATGGTACAACAGCGAATATCAAGTAGATGCTTAGGGTTAATGTATTATACTTATTCCCTTTGACAGATTTTGCCAAAATTTAATACAGAACTGTAATTTTAGTGAAGAATCTTATGCTAAATTTCTTTCGGCTAGATCGTCACGTTTTTAAAAATCTTTTTCACATTCAACAGATAGATATACACGCAGAAACAAATCCAAAGATGCTTATTTCGGACTCAGAGCGGTTTGAAAAGTCGGGATTTACAAAAATCTTGAGAATGATTTTAAAAAAATAAAGATTCAAATATTTTCACTGTGTGTGGTCCGTAAACCATCATCCGTATCATCATTTTTACATGCTTAAAAACTGTGATGAAGCTACGCCGCTGTGTGTACGAACCGGGATCACAAGCAATAAGTATACTGCATTCTGACCTTCGAAAACCCCTCTGAGCAGTTCCAGCAATAATATCCTGTACCTTCTTGGGGCGTTTAAGCTAAAAGAAGGGGAAGGGGCGTCGTTTTAATTTCCCCTCAGTGCCGCTTTGTTTTTCCCATCTGCGGGGCTGACAGTCGGAAATGGGGCGCCCCTCCACAGGAAATACCGATGGTTATCGGGCGCAAAACCTATTTGCGCTACCCGACTGATCTGCAATACCGGTTCCCCACAAAGGATCCAAAGACTTTTGGCACAAAGGAGATGCTGCTCCGTTTTAAAAATGCTTAAGCTAGGGCAAATTAGTTAACAGGCAAATAGGCACTCATAGGTGGTGGCAGGCAGTTTTTAATTTCTTGCATACGAAGTATACATGTCACGGGCAAAGTTTGAAATCTGGCATTCTATGGAAAGCCTAAGGAAGACAAAGTATGAAATGATTAATATTTCACACATTTCCGAGGCATTCTATTCAATGCCAAATGACTGACCGTTAAAGTTTGAAATACATCATCGATTCGAATTTATATCAAATAAAATTATTTCCTTACTTGATGCAACAAATAGGTTCGTATTTTATTTTGTTTTCTTTAATAAGAAAGGCGTAAACTTCGTTTCGTATAACCTTAATTTTCCTTTACGCATTTTGAATGAAAGATTTTTAGTGGCACTCTTTTATTATTTTTTTCTAAATAGCATTTGTATTTTTGTAGAATACAAGTCTCTGAAATAAAAGCCTTATCATGACCTTCTTTGCATACTTTGTCTAAATAACATTTGTTCAAATAGGTTCGAGGAAAATTCATATAGCATTTTGGGAGATATTCTAAAAAATGTGCATTATCAGCTTTCTATGAAGCAGCTGGATGCACGCGCTGACCAAATTTTAGGTTAGGTGAGGCATACATAATCAAATTTCGAATTTTTTCGAATATCTCCCGAAAGGAAGAATGAATTTTTCTCCAATAATGACGTATGAAGAATAGATTTTAACTCACAATTTACATGGAAGATTCGGCCATGAGGGCATATAGTGAACCGACCAGAAATTGGTGAATTCGAGAAGGGGTTTTGGTTTACTCCGCTTCACAGAATGCTGATAATGGTTTGCAACTTTCGTCAATTCGTTTGTGAGATGTGGGCAATATTGACTTGCATTTTCGTAAAAATAGCTCTAATATTCGGCAAGATATAAAGGTTTTTTTAAAAAAAATCCCTAATTTTTCCGCATGTTTTTTTTTTGCATATAACTGACTGAGTTTTCCTTGTAGTAATACGAAACTTACAAAATATTTGACATTATGCTAGAGAGGCATTGTATTAAAATTTTAAATAAATGGACTGAATAAAAGAAGATAAAAACTTTTGTAGTAAGTCATGTTTTACTGCGCATAAGCGGCAGATAGCGTAATTTTTCTTTCACAACTTCAAAACCAGATACATAGGGCAACTTATATAAAATTTCCAGTTCAATACCTTCAATATTCAGAAAGATATCGGCATTTTGGTCAGCGCGTTCGTATGTTTGATGCCATCTGCTGCCTCCAGATGGCGTTTGCGCACCCATGTTCCAATGTGATTGTGGATGCTTGTCGTATGCCCTGTATATGTACAGTAGCGTGAATTCACTGCTTGCTTGGGACGAAAGTGAAAATAAAATACTTTAAGAGTGAGTAATATATACATCTTGCATTTAATTTTACAAAACATTCAATACAAACTTCGATGTGACAGTAGTAATGTATGGAAATGTATTGTAATACAATAAACCTACGTTATTTTTTTTTTTACTTTTTAGACAATGACGGATAACAAGAACTGAAAATTAAACGAGTGCCGGTTAGTCAAAGTTTCATTGTATTTTTTTAAAAATGCCATATTCGCAAAGATGCTTTTAACAAGTATTTTCGCATTCATATCCAAAGGAAATTTTGTGTGCACTAACTATCCGATTCATTAACCTTCTCTTCGCCTTTCACGTTCAAAGAAAGTTTATTAAATATATTTCTCATATTGTTTAGCAACGGATTGATTCGGAAATCCTTCGCGCTTTTGCGCATGCGCCAGGCTGAGTTATTTTCATCAAAATAGGGGGAAAGTGAAGAATGGAAGGGTGATGTTTACATTTTACTGAGCGTGATTTAACAAAGAACTCCGGAAATGCGCTCATATGACTCACTGCCTGACACCCCTTTCCGATGCAAAATCGTCCAAAAGTGGTTGTCTCGGAATGCGTTGCTGAACAGTAACTGCGTTTATTTACATTCGGATTGTGATTCCGTCGAGTAAAACTATTAAATACAGTAAAACTTCGATTAATCGTCTCTCGCTTAACCATCAGTTTCTGTTATCCTCATCGTCGAAGTTGTATAGTACGACAATATATTTCGGTACATTACTATTCCTTTATTGAAATTTATATTGATCGTTGTGTAAAATTAAATAAAATATTATGTATTATTCACTTCGAAAGGATTTTATTTTTCTTTTCGTCTCAAACCAGCCGAAAAATCACATTACTGAAATACAGGATGAATTCAAATTAACCGACAACGGTGAAGTTAAATAACTCCTCAGAGCCCCACTAGATGTCATTAAAAATGCATGCGATGAGAAAGAGCATAAAAGGAAATAGTTTATTGTCACTTCCACTCTTTTTCAAAATGTTTTCCAGACCGTCAAATTCAATCGATGATCTTCTTTTTTTCATTTTATTGTTTGAAATTGGTATTTATGAAACAAAAATGCAACTCTATTTCTACGGAAGTGGTTTTCGACATTCAAAAACCAACTTAATCCTTTCGACAAGACTTTTGCATGATTACAATTTAAAGATAAAAAGCTTAACGAGGGCAACTGGCTCCCGGGGCACAATATGATTTTTTCGCCCCTAGTTGTCATTAGTTGTTTAGCAAGTGACAATGGCGCCGGGGCACAATATAATTTTTCCCTCTAGTCGTCATTAGTTGTTTGGCAAGTGACAATGACGCCTGGGGTACAATATGATTTTTTTTCACTAGTCCGTCGGTATTTGTTTTTTTTTTAGCAAGTGACAGCGGCGCCCGGGGCTTTATCAATATGATTTTCGCCTAATCCGTCATTGGTTGTTTTAGCAAGTGACAATGGCTGGCAGGGGTACAATATGATTTATTCGCTAGTCGGTCCCATTTATTTATTTGGCAAAGTGACAATGGCGCCCAGGACTAATATGATTTTTCAACCCTAGTCGTCATTGGTTGTTTGGCAAATTATTGACAAGTGGCGCCCAGGGCACAATATGATTTTTTCCTCTAGTCGTCATTAGTTGTTTGTATAAGTGACAATGGGGCCTGGGGTACAATATGTTCACCCTAGTCGTCATTATTTTTTTAGCAAGTGACAACGGCGCCCGGGGCACAATATGATTTTTTCGCCGCTAATCGTCATTAGTTGTTTAGCAAGTGACAATGGCAGGGTACAATATGATTTATTCGCCCCTAGTCGTCATTATTGTTGGCAAGTGACAATGGCGCCCGGAGACGTATGATTTTTTCAACCCTAGTCCGTCATTAGTTGTTGTAGAGTGACAATGACGCCTGGGAATTTAATATGATTTTTCACCCCTAGTCATCATTATTTGTTTAGGAAGTGACAATGGCGCCCGAGGGGTGCAATATGATTTAGTAACCCCTAGTCATTATTATTTATATGGCAAGTGACAGTGGCGCCCGGGGCACAATGATTTTTCGCCCTAGTCGTCATTAGTTGTTTGGGGAAGTGAACCAAGTAGCGCCAGGCGCAACCAGTTTTTCGCCCCTAATCGCCATTAGTTGTTTTAGCAAGTGACAATGCAGGGGTTCTAATATGATTTTCGCTAAGTCGTCATTAGTTGTTTAGCAAGTGACAATGACACCCGTGGCATGGCCTTATATTTTTCGAACCAACATGATATTTAACATTAAAAGTGATGTAAACGCAGTAGTGTTTTGTCTCCACAGCGTCCCTTAAGACTGGCGCCAGGAACATCTATACCCCCTTGCACCCCGGTCGCTACGCCACTGAGTTTAATTTAACCCCTTAAGGATCGCATTTTTTTTTTTTTTTTTTTTTTTTTGTTATCTAATAAGATGATTTCTCCCTGTTTTGGAAAGGGGCTGTCGTTTTCATTCATCTAAGAAGGCATAGAACACTTAAGTTGCTTATGGATTCTACGTAATTTTTGTGTCAAATTAGAAAGTTAATTAATGAATAAATTTTGGTTTATAAGCCTAAAAATGCGATAATTCGATACACGTCAACATGACGAACATTATTGAAATTGTATTTGAGATACAAATGATCTTTTAAAGAAATTTTCACTTTTCCCGTTTCCTGGAAATCTCCTAGGACAAAATGTCCCAATCGTATGGTCGGCTGGTACTATTCCAGTAAAAGCTCTGTAAAACTCTCTTTCCTGCCATAAGAGTGGCATGTCAAGGAAACAACTTTACAGATTCGCATCAATAATCTTGTTACGAAAACAACAAAAACATAAGTCCGCCATTTGCAATCTGAGAGTGTTTCGAAATTTCTTTAATCATAATTTTATTCCTTAATTCCATAAGAACACTGAAGACATAAAAGCCCATATAAAAGTAGGATTTATTTACCAATAGGGAGTGAAGTCTAATCTTCGGGACGTATATGCCCATTAAGGCCGAAAGGGGTAAATCATTAATAACGAGTTTGCTAAGTGAGTTATCGCCTATCAATGCCCTAATCGTTATCCTGCTTCATTGTTTTGACAACCTTATTCACCAGATATTAATCCATGTGATTTCTATCTTTGAAGACATATGAAAGATTTGAAATACAAGAAGAGGCCGAAAGACTTTATTATCCTGAAATTTGTCGTACTGACTCATTTTCAAGCATAAAAAAGAAACTCTTGAATCTGTATTTGATCAGCTCTTTCACTAGATTGTACTATTATGAAAGTTCCCACTTAGAAAACTCTGTCCATTAAATTCATTTCTATTATTTTTTCATTAAAAAAATTGTGGGTTAATTAAACCTCTCACTGCATATGAAGAAGGAAAAAAAGTAGATAAATCTATATTTATTACTATTTCAGACGTAGCTTACAATTTGAGAGCAAAAATGAAATATTGCCCACATAGAATTTTTAATACTGAAATCTTTTCTAATCCAAATTAAAATGCTTCATGAATACAAATGATTTTTTATAGTTTTCGAAATTCTATATAACATTAGAATTTTTATTGTTATTATTTGTTAGAAAAAAAGCAAATTTATTGCTTTTTTCTCTCGTTTCTAACGAATCCAACTTCAAATTTTGGTGGCAAAACTTGTTATGTAATCATAATTTTTTTCAACTATTTGTCTATAATATATATTTTATTATTGTTTATAAGGATTTCTAAATTATTGAGGTCAGAAATTTAAATGATTTCAATTGTGTCCCATCACACTCTCTTAATTTTAAAAAAGAATTTCACCCGAGACGTTACAGTGTTAATTAACAATAACCTCCTAAGATTTTCTTCATTGATTGAATCTATGATTAATTATTAATATTAGATTCTATTAATAATTATTTTGGAACATTCTATTGCACAAACAAACAAATGGAAAAATTATTATAACAGTTGAATTTCTTAATACTTTTTGAAATTAAGTTTTCTTCATCTTGAAGTTATTCGAAACTTCAGAAATGGTGCACATAATAGCTAGTGTGCAGCATAAAATAATTGCAACTCTGTAACTGCGAGGTACACTATCAGAAGTCCAATTTTGCTGGTTTTTATGTTTTTATCTCATTTGCATTACTCCGACAGCATTTTTGGATGGTGTGTTATGTAATCTTAGGGGTGCTGTAACTTTTAACCAATCCTTCACTGTGCAGTGATGCATATTTGTACCACTTAGGGGTTTTTTTTGTCTTTTTCCATTAACTTTCAGTAATTTTATATTTAATCAATAAACTTAAAACATTTTATCTCTTATAATAGGTAAGCATTTTAACAAATTTATTTTAATAAAAAATTAAAACTCAAAATATGTTTTCAATTTACTTTTCCTGTATTTCTTACGAGATTTATAAAGATTCACACAGCTGTGGTATAAAATAATTTTCTTATCAATTAACAAGAAAAAATGTTGCAGTATAACTTAATATGAAAATAAGAATAAACAAATACTATTTATTAGTATCATTAAAAATTACTTGAAAATAAAACTTATTCTTCTTGTTTTCGTTCCAACGAAAAGATTAAAAATATTCATCTTGATACTTGTATGACGATCTAAAAATGTTTAACTCTTTGAAATCAAAACAGCTACATATAACCTATCCTGATTCATATTGTGTACGTCAAGAAATATTTTACTATTTTTTTATGTGAAAAAGTAGACTTCAAGTTCTGATGTAGTATGCAGTAACGGGAATTGCCAAGATGAAGAAAACAAGAATAATTTATCCTATTACATCTATCTAAAGGTGCACTGTGATATTTTAAAATGGGAATACACGTATCAATATTCTTTCAGAAATTCTGTTCCTTGAAGCAAATCGTGTTTTATTTAAAATCGATGCTCCTTAAACTATGAATCGTGATCCTAAATGAAATGGTACAGAATATTGGAGGTCGCTAAAATTTTGAAAACATTTGTATCACGAAATATTTCTCATAAGCATTTATAACTAAAAATTACCGAAAAAATCCTTTAGATTGCAAGAAATTTCACTCAGATTTAATTAATATAAAAACTTTTTCACCTAAATTTTTATTTGTAATTAATTATTCTTCATTTCATTACTTATTTTCAAAGTTTTGTCTCGCGAAAAAAATTTCCGCGGTGAAAAATGTTTGAAACTCCGTTTGCAGCTTATCTGGTGCTGTGTATCGCACAGTTCCCCTTCAGCTTAAAAACGTGGTAGGAGAAGGAACGCTAGACAGTTCTAGTTACTTGTAGTTACTTTTTCCTTTGAGCATAATCTTCGGATAGTGAAAAAATAAGATCGGGAACTTAGTTTTGTGCCTCAGTTTTTACTCGAGGTTTATTTGAAGATCGAAATCGTTTAATGTAAAATTTGGTTAGATTGTTGATAGATCTAAGCATTAAATGAGAAATAATATAAATTGATTAAATTTACACAATGGAAAAAAGTTGGGGGTGCTGCAGTACCGCTGTCCCTATGCATGAGCCGCCTCTGGTTATAGTCGGAAAAAACAAATATAACCGCTCTCAAATAATTCCTGCAAAATGTTAAAATTGTTATTTAAGATAGTTTACCTCTCATTTGATAAAAAAAAAAAACCTGTAAAAAAGGATTAGAAAGCTTGAGATATTTAGGTTCCCTTTTATCTTCTTTTCTATCCTTAAAAGTTTTATTTTTGAAGATTTTACTTGAAAAATTCTTATTTTTCAGAATCACTATTGACCCATGACTTCACTACCAGGGAGAGTAAATTATGTTCTTCACATATCCCTAATGCTCCATCAGCTGACAGGGGCCGCTGTAGCCTTGCGGTAAGGCCCCGGCCCTGGAGCCCGAGGTTTCCAGGCTCAATGCCCGATTCTATTGAAGACCCTCCGTGTACGGGACGCTACATCATATGTAGGAGGCGAAACGTCTTCCCGCTGGTGTGGCTCGGAAGCTTGGAGGGGAGGATGCCAAGTCAGGTGTCGTCCTCGTCATTTGACCTCGGTTCAAAATGGCGAGGTTCGTCCCAAACTAGCCCCCTTGTTGCTTCAAAAACGGGACCTTAATGTAACTAAACCAAACTAAACCACCAGCTGACTCGCTGCTCCGTGATACAAGTCCATTTTCCGCCTTATACAAATGATGCAAATGGGCTAAAAACTACTTTTAATAGCTGTTTCTGGTTTGAAGGACTACTGCTGGTGGTATGTTAACTAATTAAATGCAAAAAAGAAAGCGATATTCTTAAACCTGAATGATTCTTTGTTTTTATTTTAAATATTTGAAGCAAGTTTTAACTGTGCTTAGTTCAAATTTACAACTTTGAGTATTCAGTAATAATATTTTTGTCATTAAGAAAATTTAAACATTTTTTTTTTTTTTATCAACAGAATAACTTACTAAATCTTTCCTTAAATGCTTTATTCATTTCAACAGAAGATAATATTTTTAACTCTTCAGATATTTATGTTTCATAAAAGCATTTATCGCAGTAAACAAAAGGCAAGAGAAAAATATGTTGATTTTTGCTTCGAATTCTTTAAAACCTTACGACTCATCCATAGCATTGATTTGGGAAAAATCTGTTTCCATAACTGATTGATCCAGCAAAATTTCATATTTAAATTCAATAAAACCCCACTGTTGCCATTTAGGAGACTATACGAGACACCCTCCCTTGGTTCCTTTCTCCTGTTCCACAGGGCGCGTGCGAACCCCGCATCGGTAGCAAGGCCATATTTCACGAAAATGAGCCCATATAATCGCTATCGAGTTCACTTCTTGTGCCGAGGCAAGGGTTGTCCTCGGGCTAAAAGGGTGGAAAACTCCGTCACCGATCCGTCGCACCGATAAAATTCACTGGTGATTTGTCACCCGCATCGATAAGTTATGACTCTCGTAATGGCCACCAGATGGAGCTTCACGGTACGATTTATGGACCGCCTGCTTTCCCGTTAGAAAGATGACTATTAGCGCCCTCGTAGAAGATGCCAAGGACAAAGAGATTTATCCTATGAAATGATGTCGAATCCAGGTGAAAGGTCTTGATAATGAATAGCTAAGTACATTCCTTTTTCGGAAAAGGCTGTTAGCGTCTGAGATCCCTCCAGCCCTTTTATATGGGTGAGAATTTGGATTGAAAAATTTAATGTTAGCCACGCATTTTAAACCTGAAGCTTGTTGAAACAAAGTATGTATTACCAGTGGCGAATCCAGGGCGGCGCCAGAACTAAACCAAAAGTCTCGATTTTATTTAAAATCACTACAACTGTTTGTTCTTAATTTTCATTTAAAAAATAACAATAAATTCGTGACAACATTGCTTTCTGGCTTGATAGGTTCGAAAATTTTCCTACTTTTCTAGTCATTCCACTTGCACTTGTAGCGTTGACGCGGTCGAAAACATTTTTTGGCTAGTTATTTCATTGTATTTTTTATTAAATTATCGAAAGTATTGTAGTATTCTTTATGATTCTTATTGTCAGGTGAGGAAAGTCTGTAAAGTTAAAGTGTTTTGGTTTACACAAGCCATGAGGTTTGACATTCGTCACTACGATACAAAATTTTTATGACCTCAGCCCCCCCAGACCTGAATCCTGGATTCATCTCTGTGTATTACAGTACAACCCCAGTAACCGAATTAAAAGGAGGGGGGCGTTTCGGATAACGATTTTTTCGATTAAGCCAAGAACATCTATTACTATTTCGTATCTAACTACAGTATGTAATTATGAAACGTTTTGGGTGTAAAACGAATTCAAAACTTCCTTTGTAGGCTACACTTATGTTCTTTATTAAAGTTAACCCTCCGTCGGGCGCAATATTCTCACGGTGATTTCGGGCGCAATGCGCCTGTCAGGCACATTCGAGTAATTAATCTAGTTAATACCAATTAATTTTAGCCTTCTAAAATTAATCACTGACCTTCCTGGGGAGGCTTAAAAGAGAAAAGTGAGGATATCGTTGCAAAAAAGTCTCGCCTTCGCGATTATTTCCGTGAAGTACAATACGTGTTTATTGGATTTGCGATTTCAGAGGCATTTCGGATTACCCGGGTTTCGGCCAACCCGAGTTCAGTTAATCGGGGTTTTACTGTATACGGTAAGTTCTGATTGATTGGAAGATCAGTTGATCTGAGCATTGACATTGTTTGGTAAGTTAGATTGAGAGAGGTTAGAACGGATTGATTTGGGTTAGATAGATTTTGAGATTACATGTGAACTGTTGGGCATAGACGTCGTGTGTTTGAACCGCGAAATCAGACACCTGGAGGGTATGCTACTCTCCAAATTTCAACACCACACTAGCGTTAGAAAGGTTGGTTGTATAAAGAGATTCATTATAGTAAGAGAGGTAGAATGTTGGTTAGATTGGTTATGGATTTTGTGATTACACGTGGGCTGTTGTTAATATATGTCGTGAGTTTCGATTGTTGTTAGACACCTGAACGATCATGCCACTTACAAATTTCGACCTACACCGATGTGAAGACTTTGACACACAAAGTCTTATTTAGAGCACATCAGAATCCCAAACATTCAGCAGAATCGGTTCTATAAATTAGTTTTTCTTCGACTCCGAAGCTGGGACTCGACCAAGGGAACATTGCAGCCCAAAAAAATAAATTAGTTCAAACATACTCCTGGGTTTGAGTACTGGCGTGTTTAATCTTCCGTCGTGCACAACTTATCTAACCCTTTACTTTTCTCGTGTAGCTGCAAAATTGGTCATACTTATTTTTTCACAAATATTCACGTTTTTCAAAGATTTTAGGTGCATTTCATCTCTTTACTACTTGACCACACGAAAATGTTTCAAAACAGGCCTTACCCAAGTTGGTATCGAAACGTTTTCGTCATGCCAAGTGATAGAAGAGATCAAATAGACCTAAAATCTTAGAGAAAACGTATTTTTGAAAAGATAGAAATGACAACTTTTGCTGTTACACGACACGCTTAGATTAACATCTCGTTCTGAAGCTTCACAAAGGCTATTTGGGGACGGACCTCGTATGGTCGTGCGGTAAGTATGTGGATATTTTAATAGCTCTCTTGCGACTAAGAAAAAAATAAATATCAGATTTTTTATTTTATTACTGACTAATACTTTAACAAAGCATTCGATGTTTTATAACATGATAAAATTTTAGGCTGGCATTCTTTCGGTAAATTATCCAACGTAAAAATTGCTACGTCTGATGCATTCAAGTAAAATCGAATTCTCATACCACGATGTTTCTGATTAGAGTTTCAAATGTCTTTTTTGAGTAAATTCTTTTGATTTGAATAAAAATGTAATTAGTATTATTAATTCTTAGGATATTACTGCACATTCTTTTTTAATTTGTAAAAGTACAATGATACTTGGCAATTTGAAACGTTTTTAATTCGAATTTTTCTTTTGTGCTATTAACATAACATTTACATATAATCTCTTATTAACATAATGTTAAAATATCGTCTACAATTCGAAGTCAAAACTAAAAATTTTAACAAACAATGTTTTAATTTCTGAAATGTTTCCATTAGTGAAATACGTCCTCACTTTTTCATCACGTTAAGAAAATTTCTCACTTTTTTTTTAAAAAAAAACTTTCAATACATTAGATGTGAACTGAACTGTTGATTTTGAAGTTTTATTGCACAGCTGTTGTATTCAAAGAAGCATTATATTATAATTACTTAGTTATCGAAGTAATTATTTTTGAAACTATTACATTTTTAATCATAATTATTAACACTTTATTTATTTAATTGCTTACTGCTCATTTATTAATTCTGTACTATTTCTTAAAACTCTTAAATGTAAAATAATAAATCTTTTCTGCCATGTCGCCTTTTCCTGTGGTACTCATTTTTAGACCAAGGATTTCTCAATTCGAATTTTTGGTAAATGGAATTTTTATTGCGTTTCCTACAACTTCGAAGTAACCAAGTTTCACTATGCATTTATAGTCCTAGAATAACTTTTAAATTGTTGCAAGCGACAGGCTTGGCTTTTCTATGTCAAGAATTTGTCGCCCCGTTGTCTGGGCAATAAACTACCGCGAATTATTAAAATTTCGGAATAGAATAATACAGTTCCTTTAGAGAGATTCTCAGGCGTGGCACATTTAAGGATCCAGAAGAATGCCCAGATCATCTAGTTGCTCATTCAGCTCAACAAGATGTTTCCCTTCGAGCAGTTCATTTTTCACGCGGACGTAAACCTGTCAACGAATGCATTCAGGAGACAGACTGAGACTTGACCCAGATGTATTATTCATCCAAAAATTCCCTTCCGCCTTTGTCGCAAAAAGGATTTAGGCATGTTACATCAGAGAACATTTAACTTCTGAGACGCCGAAATGAATGAGATGTCTTGGAAATAGAGCTGAGAAAGATGAGTTCAAAAATCACCTACCACCATCAGATGAGCTCTCGAGAACCATCAAACAGGATTTCTTAATCGGTGGCTGCCATGATGAGGCAAAAATCGAGCATTCATGGTACTATAACGATTGTGATTGATAATTAATATGTATTTCCTCGATTAAAAAAAAGATTTAGGCATGTTACATAAGAGAACATTTAACTTCTGAGATGCCGAAATGAGATTCATCGAAAGTAGAGCTGCGAAAGATAGGTTCAAAAATCATTTGCCAAGGTCAGATTCGGCATTTGTGAACTATAAGACAGGATTTCTTATTCGGTGACTGCCATGATGGGCCAAAAATCGAGCAATCACTACGCTATTATGATCACGCTTGATTATGATCTGCATTTCTTCGATTATAAAAAAAAAATACTTAGGCATGTTACATCAGAGAACATTTAACTCTTGGGACGCCAAAATGTGATGCATCGGAAATAGAGCTCAGAAAGATGAGTTCAAAAATCACCGCCCACCATCAGATTAGGCATTCGTGAACCATCAAACAGGATTTCTTAATCGGTGGCTGCCATGATGAGGCAGAAATCGAGCATTCATGGTACTATAACGATTTTGATTGATAATTAATATGTATTTCCTCGATTAAAGAAAAGTTTTAGACATGTTACATCAGAGAACATTTAACTTCTGAGATGCCGAAATGAGATGCATCGAAAGTAGAGCTGCGAAAGATGAGTTCAAAATCATTTGCCAAGATCAGATTCGGCATATGTGAACTATAAGACAGGATTTCTTATTCGGTGACTGCCATGATGGGCCAAAAATCGAGCAACCATGGTATTATTACGATCGTGCTTAATTCTTATTCTGTATTTCCTCATTTGAAAAGTTCTTGTAGAGTTTTACACAGCAATAGAAGTTCAGTTTAAAGCGCTGAAATGAATGAGATGTATTGGAAATAAAACGGGAGAAGATGAGTTCGGAATCGCCGACCAAGATCAGACTGGGCATTCGTGGACCATCAGGAAATATTTCTTATTCGGTGATAGCCATGATGGGTAAAAATAGAGCAATCATGGTACTATTATGCACTCTGATTATGCTTTATTTTTATTCTGTATTTTCCCGATTAAAAAGTCATAGAAAAGTTTTATCGGATTCCATTTTCACAGCAATTAAATTTCAGTTTAATGCTCTGAAATGAATAAGATGTCTTGGAAATAAAGTTGGAGAAGGTGAGGTGAAAATCACTGACCAAAATTACACTGGGCATTCGTGAACCATCAGAGAAGATTTTTTATTCGATGACTACAAGATGGGCCAAAAACCGAGCAATCATGATGCCGTTATGACCATGCTTAGTTTTTATTCTGTGATTCTTCGATTTTCTTTTTTAAAATCCTAGTTTTACCATACTGCAATTGTTACCGCATTTGAATTTCAGTTTTAAATGCCTAAATGAATGAGATGCTTTGGAAATAGATCTTAGAAAGGCTTACGAAACAACATTTTTAAACGACCGTTATACCATACTTATTTGTAATCTAACCAATCTACATAGAAATATTAACCCTCGACCCAATTTACCGTGCAAGTTAGTTCGAGAGTTAAGTGAACTGTTGGATCAACATTATTTATCTAAATAAATAAATGTTTAACAAATTCATTCTACCATTTAAAAATGCTGCAATATCATTATGAGACATTTCCTTAGTTCCAGTGCAATTTCCCTATTCCCCTCCTTTGACCCCCTCCCCGTCCAACTCAGTGAAGAGAAATGGCAGTTTATTTTGGAACACTTCTTTTGACACTTGTGAATGCAGTCTGATCCTCACCGTATCAAAAAGAAATTTTTCACCTCCCTCCCCCAAAATCTCTCCGGACAACCACAAAGATACTACAAGCCACAAAGCTGACGCTACCCCCTCCCCCAGAAGACTTAATGAAATTCGATACTCATCCATTCTGGGAAGGGGGGGACCCCTATCATTTCGAGGAAAGATAACCCACAGGGGAGTGCAGACGCTGTTTGGGAGGAGGAGGGTTGCAGAATGCAGAGGCTATGCAAAAAAATCTTCCCTCTTTTGCAAATATGTAACTCGAGCCGCGATCTTTTGACGAGTCCCTCTTTACCAGCCTTGTACACCCACTGATGTCGTCTGTGTCCCTCCCCTTCAGCCCACTTTGTGCAGAATCCCAGAGGGGCCCCCAATCGCGGTAACCCGCAGTCAGGGTCCCCTTGAGATCACAGGGTACCAAGTGTCAAAGAAAGGTACAACTTTTAGGTCCGTTCCAAGATATCATAAGGTGGACATATTTAATCAAACCAATAGGAAGGCGTTGATTTAAGGTGTAAGGTTCGAAGTTGTAAGGTTCTAAAGTTTCTTGCCCTCTTCGGTTTGAAATAGTTTGCTGATCATGAAAAACTACTTTGGAGAATCGAAAAAAGGCAATGATAAAAAGTAAACTAAATAAAAAAAAAGTACAACTTTTAGGTTCGTTTCAACATCCCAGAAAATGGACATACAATATTTAAATTGAATTGATAGAAATGTTTTGGATTTGTTGGTTTCAGAAAAACCTGTTAGGTTCTGCAAATTCTTGTCCTATTAAGTTTGAAATAGTTCGTTGATCATGAAAAGCTACTTTGGGGAATAAAAAAATAATGAAAAAAGTAAACTAAATGAAAAAAAGTGCAACTTTTAGGTCCGTCCCTAGAATTCAGTAAATGGACATATTTAAATCGAACTTATAAGAATGTTTTGAATTAGTTTTGGTGTCAGAGGAAACTGTAAGGCTCTGAAAGTTCTTCTTGTCCTCTTAAGTTTGAAACAATATCTTAGACATGAATAGCTACTTTGGGGAATGCTGAAACATGATAAACCAAATAAAGAAAATAAGTGATCAAAACGAATCCATACATGAAGAGATATCAGTGATTCATAGTTACAGTAGAGTCTCGTTATCCGACTTTCCGTTTTAACTAATGTCTGAATTAATTTAAGACCATAAAGCGAAAAAAGTACTCTGTAGTTTTTGCAATCATTGGTTGAGTGCTTGTTTCGCTATTTGTAAGGCACACATGTAACATCTGGATAGCCGCACGGTTAGTGTTGCTAGGGATGTGGCCTTCATGGTAGCGAATGGCATTATTAATCTTTCACTAATATTTGGTGCATGTATTAATCAGTCACAGTTTCACTTGTATTGTTCTATACGACTGTTTTATTATGGTGACTAAATGGAAAATAGTATTCGAGGATGCTTTATTGGTAGATGTCCGTGATGATCCCCGATGAACAGTTTAAAGTGACTGATGATGAAACAGTACTTCTCGTAAAAAAAAAATAAGGAAGATGAGCTTGGAGAACAACCAAGTGATATCAATATGGATAAAATGACTCATAGCACTGAACTAATCTCTTTTGACGCAGCTTTGAAATACGTTGAATGGCAAGAGGAAGTCCAAAGATGGATGTGGTGCAAATGGTGATACAGCAGCTAGAAAATATCGCTCTGCAGGGAAGCAACTTTTAATCTCAAACTTTGAATAAAAAAAACTATTTTGCTTCATGGATGGCCTTTTTGTATAAAGGTAGACCTAGATGATTAATTGGTTATTTGTATAACTTATCTTTTTATTTTGAAATACAGTATATTAAGTGCTCCCTCTTTTGTTCCCCTATTATCCGATGTTTTCACTTATCCAACATCGGCAATCACCGTTTATGTCGGATATTTGTGACTCTACTGTAGTATCAAGTATAATACTGGGCAAATCATTGGTAGTTCAAATATTACATTGTAAACGAGAGCTAAGAAAATGCTATGTTGGTTGATCGAAAAGTGATTGTTTTGAGTTTTGCTTTATGGAGTGTCTTGCTCATTCTGTGTGTGTTTTCGTTGAGTGTTATTTTGAGATGATATTATCTTTTAATGTTTGCAAATGTCTTTGGATTTGGGTCCACTGTGCCCTTTCTTGGTAATAATATATGTTATTGATTGTCGGATGTCTCCCCAGTCCTGCGACCGGTACATTTTAATGTTTTAGGTGTTTTATTCTGTTGGAATTGTATTGATTCTAGTCTGGCCGTGGCTGTGTAAGAAGTTGTAATTGACTACAATATAGTTCAGGGAGTACCCGCCCCCGCAGGGGGCTACCTCCTATCATGATAAATTGGAGTCCCTGACGGTCAGTAGATTGCCGTGATGCCTGTTGATGTTACAGATCCATGTCAAACTCTTGATGTCGAGAGCTCGACTGAAGGAAGCAGAGGTCATGGCAGACTGAGAAGCCCAGGGGAGGAGCCAGTATATAAAGCTGGACGAATAGCCAATCAGAGAAGTGCAGAGGTGTAGAAGCAGTTGTAATTGTCATATTCCTGTATTTTATACTGACTCTGTGATCGGGTTCCACCACTGTTTGGGTGTAGTCTGTAAATATTTTTTTTTTCGTGTGCTCCTCGTGCCCGCTTGGGCTGAGGGTGCGTTTCTCTCTAGTGTCAGGATTGTTCATCCCCTGCCGCCCCCCCCCCGTTCAGGGCCTTACACCCTTGCGGGTAGGCCGGACCGGCATTGGTAGTAAATAAATAAAAATTGTAAACGAGAGCATAAGAACAAAAAATAACCGCGAAAACATAAAAAATATATAAATTTCGAAGGAAAAAACTAATTATGAAAATAAAGGAAGATTCATCTTGCGAATGAAAAATAAGTAATTCCGGTTTTGAGTAAGTCTGTAATAAGTAAGTCCCGTTTTGAAGCAATATGGGGGCTATTTTGGGACGGACTTCATAATTTTGAACCACTGTCAGATGACAAGGGCGGCGCCTCAGGTAACACTCCCTCACCAAGCTTCAGTACCAAAACCGGCGAGAGGGTATTTGGCCACTGCGTGTGATGGGCCCCATACATGGCGGATCATCGTTGCAATCGAGTTTCGAACCTGAAATCCTCCGGCTCCGAAGTCGAGACCTTACCATTTGGCCACCGTGGTTCTATGGCATATAAGTAGGTCAAAAGTTATTTTAATATTAGCTATTTAAAATGGCAAAATTCATTGGCAGCGGCAAAACTTAGGAAGGAGACACAATCAAAATTATAAAAGGAAAAATTTTTTTTATATGTCTATCATTTTTGTAACCATAATCGAATTGCTAAAATAAATGTTTTTTTTTCCCATGAATCACAATAAATAATTAATTCTGGAACACAAAATAAAAATTTTGAAACACGCTCTACATACAAAAATAAAAATTAGTACACATTTAGCATATTCTAAGCATAATAAATATAAACAAATTTGAGTCTTATTTATAATTATGTGTCCGTTTTCATAAAAATATGTACTTATTGTTGGGACACCTGGTATTTAAGACATATTTGCGTAAATTCAATACATTAAGAAATCCAGGAAAAAAATATGGTATGAGCTCACCACGATTAAATCAAAGGATATTAATACAGTTTCGCTTTATAATTTGTCTGCATTTCATTTTTTGCCGTCCATCCAAAACAACATGATCAGTGCCAGTGATAAAGCATATCATAACCAGTACTGTCAACATCAAAAAATTAATTCTCGAAGACGTTAGATTTTCAACCGTTTTGGAGATAACTAACTACACTATTAACTACTATACGAACTTTCTAAACTATCTTCTTGTTCAAGCAGTTTTTTATATATTATAAGCAATTATTCAAGTAACATCAAAAGAAGTTAGTTTCGATTGTAAAATTGTTGTTCCAAGTTCATCTCACCTGGTGGTCTGCCTGGTTGGTCGTAAACTGATAATAGGCTTGCGAGAAAACATTTAATCTCTGCCAATGAATTGTATTACGAGTGCGAACTGTAGCACTCGTAGACAAGCATCAGGCGATGCTTCAGAAATGTGCTACGTTTGCAGAATAACTAATAAGTATAATCTACTTTCACTTCCGCCATCTTTAGTCTGTGCAGATCTTAAATTGAGCACCTAATATTATTTTGACTTCTTTTATGTAATTACTCGTTTAGAAACGTTATGTGAATCAAATATTACTAGTTTTGATTATGCAAAACTCTCTTCTGATAGGATAAATTATATGCATATGAAATCCAAGGGTTGACGTTACAAATACAAATTATGTTACGATTTAAATACTTTTTCTCCGCCCATACACAGTAGAAAGTAGAATAAATAAAAGAATAAAAAGAATATATTTGAATTTTTGTTTTCTGGCCTTTTTTATTTTAATAGCTTGTATATTTATCACACTGGAAATCTGACTCGAAGAGCCTGGATTATTTTTATACATTACAATTGAATGTAGTTATGAAATAAGGAACCGAATACAAAAGTCTGGGAGTTTCTATATCATTTATTAACTGAGATCATAACGATATTTCCATATTTTTCAACATTCAAATATATACCAGAATATCGTATCGAGCGATAGCAAGGTTAAAAAGCAACTAGCTGAAAATCTTGGCTCATTTTTGTAACTCAAAATATAACTCTGGCTGCTGTTAAACACGATTTATAAAACGATTATGAGTTTCCGTTTCCCTGTGATTTGTCATATTTTTGAACGCTACATTTGCCTATTTATGCCTGCGATTTAACGTTTGGTTTATATTTTGGGAATATATTTTGCTTGGTGCCGATATTTTGGGAATGCATATGAGAATTTAATTAATTTCAAGCAAGAGGAAGAAAACCGGTTCTTGGAAGAAAAATATGTTATGAGGCATTTAATTTTCGTATATATCGATCAAAATTGTACATTCTGAAATATAAGTTTTAGACACAACTCATTTCGATGTCTCGATGGTTTATAAAAATCTAACAACCACGTGTGACGATTTTTTTTTATTTCTTAATTTTTTTTTCACAGCAAAGTAATATTTTTCTTTATTCCCTTGCCTTGTAGTTAGTATATGTCCCACATTAGACTCTATTGTCTCCAAAATTTGTAACCTTTTTTACTTTCTCGTACACGAAGTGTCCAAAAAGAAAGTATTGTAATCGTCAAAAAATTCGAACTTGAGATTTTGATGAATTTTCACGTTTTAGACCTCCCTGTGTCCGAAAAACAATTGTGGAATTATGTCTGTGAACACGATAACTGAAATTTGGTTAGTGCTAGGGAGATGAAATTTGGTATGTGACCTTTACACATAATTTGTACGCTTCTATCAAATTTTGGACAAAATCTGTCCATGTGAAGTCTGTCTGTCTGACTTCATGTCAACACGATAACTCAAAAACTTAAATAGCTAGATGGATAAAATTTGGTACACAGTTTCATCGTCAGGAATGTAGGTCCTTAACAAATTTTGAACCAAATACGTCAAAGGGTTGACTGTTTGTCGGTCTGTATAATCGCATCTTGTAAACACGATAACTCCTAAACGCTATGACTTAGATAAAGAAAAATTGGTATGAGGTCTACTAACATTAATTGTAGATCCGCGTCCGATTTTCTTTTCAATCGGCTGAAAAAAAGGCGTTCAAATTGCATACTCGGATTCTTCACCATTCTACAACGCAAAAAAAAGCGCGGCCGATTCGCGTTTTTCCCCACCTGTGTTAGGGAATGGCGCATGTTACTGACGATTGGTGTATTTTTTCACACCCGTGTTAGGACGGATACGAGGAAGTCTTGGGGAGAACACTCCCACTGGTTCAATTCAGCCAAGACCCTTTATCAAACTCTATTGCTATAAACTATTTGCTCTTCTGTTAGTGAGTGAGTGTTTTTTATATAGTAGCAATTTGTTTCCGTATCTGTATAAGCCCATCGACTGTCAGCTCTATGCCACGCGAGTCCAATAGTTCATTGACATCATCATTATCAACTTTCAAATGTATATGCCTGGAAAGTAGACAACTTCTTCTATTACATGAGCGGATTGATTAGTTTCAGGCATTGCTTCGGTTCATTCTTCAAATAGAATGGACAAGTTTTAATTTTTTTTCAGTTATTTGTTTCTAAATTTTGCATTTGTATCCTTTTGTAAAATCAGAAATATTCGAAAAACTGAAAGAAAATAAGCAACCATGAAACTTCGAGTTTATGTTAGTCAGAGTAGCATAAGTCGTGATGTGTGTATTCAACTCTTCTGAAAATGTTCAAAACTATGTTATATGTTAAAAATTAATTTGTTAACAAATCTCTCTTTCCGAATCACCCACTTTCTTTTTCAGATTTGCTTTATTGCAAATTACCAAGTAATTAAAAGTTTTCAATTGCAGCTTAAAAATACTACTACTGATAAACAAATCGATGTCTTTTTTAAGACATAGAAAATATGAATAACGCCTTCTCTTTAAATCTTTTGACTCTCATTTTTATAAACCACTCACATTGAACTTCAGACCCGATTTAAAAAATGAAATTTTACCCTGCACTCATTGTACCATGCGACAATCGCAATTGTTATCCGTGCCCCCGTGACAGTTGGTGCGAAGTGCGCTTTGTGTGCGGAGTGTCGATTTCTGTAGAGACCTTTCGACAAAGACCGTGCCCTCCCCCTTTGTCACCTTTGGAGCCCACCACAACAACCAAAAAAGAATTAAAAATACAGTTTGAAAAGGGGATTCCTCTCTTTGTCAGTGCCGCCACACTGGCATCGGTGCAGACCGTTCAAGTGCCATTAGCAGGGAATCCTCTCATTGTGGAGGCACTGAAAATGCTTGGCTTTTCTTTCTGGTTTCGATTTGTTATTATTTTTTTCGTTGTAATTTGATTCTGCATCTTTAACAGCAGTTTTTCGCAATTTATTCAGCATATCTAGTTGAACTGATTGTAGATGTTTGTAGGTTGATTTTGTAAATTGTGTTATTGTACTGATTTCTTTAAAATTTGTGTCGCAGCCCCGAGCGGGATACTATGCTACTTAGCATTGAAATCGAGTAAGCAGCGTCTTCTTGTTTGGATTGCTTTCACATGAATCTGGCTCCAGATTCTGCACGATTTTGACTTCAGATTCTTCCCATACTTCTTGTTCCAGATTCTTCACATGATTCTGGTTTCATATTTTTCACCTAATTCTGGCACCAGATTCTTCATATTATTCTTGTTTCATATTTTTCACATAATTCTGGTTCCAGATTCTTCTCATAATTCTGGTTCCAGATTCTTCCCATATTTCTTGTTTCAGATTCTTCATATTATTCTGGTTTCATATTTTTCACATAATTTTGGTTCCAGATTCTTCAGATGATTCTGGTTTCGGTTTCTCCAGGCCGCAGTGTCCTCGTAGCAGAGTCTTGTCTTCGGGGCCGTAGGGTTGCCGACAGTGGCAATAGAGCTGCAGCACCCCCTGAAATTATTTCAACAACCTGTAATTTCGTTTTTAATCTTATTTAGTTACTTTTCCACAATAAGAGTTAGATCAAACAAAAATATAAAAAAAAGCGAAAAAGAAAAAAGAAGGCAGAAAATGAATCAACAAGTAGGAAAGACACAGTATCGAGCTGTACACCAAATAGCACTAGAAAGCAGCGCAATTCTCTTACTGCGCATAGCTAGTGACACAGCAGAAGGCGAAAAGCTCCGTTTACTCCACTTGAACTTGACATTGGTTGAGTTGGAATTTTTGCAGCACAGGTTTGGCTCCTAACCAACTGTTGCTACTTTTTGTTCTGACTCACCCCCAAAGGTCTACTTCGCTCTCTTTGATTTCTTTCTCTTCGCTTTTTTCCTCTCGTTCGTTATTTTTGCGCTATTATTTCGCTTTCTTGTTTCACAGACGGAAATACATCTAGTTTAATACATATTCGTTTTCTTTTGTTAGTAGTCTCTCATCGAAAAAAGGTGCATAGATAATTTTCTAAAATACAACGCAGATAATCGCAATTGCAGATTTTGGGCTATTTAGAGGTAATGTTGCTTGTTTTTTTAAAATGTGTTTCAAATGTATTCTCATGAGAATATTTTTTGCAGCACTGCTCGATATTTTGAGTTGACGAACCGCCATTTGGTTGTGGATTCGAGACCCAATTCTACGAAGATCCCCCATGTATACACGCCTGGTGCTTGT
This sequence comes from Araneus ventricosus, assembly GCA_013235015.1. NCBI lineage: Eukaryota > Metazoa > Arthropoda > Arachnida > Araneae > Araneidae > Araneus > Araneus ventricosus. The sequence goes on from BGPR01005380.1 coordinate 46,714, forward strand.
TAAATCCGTCGAAGGTGTGTTGGTTTAGAGATCATCCTCGAAATTTCATTAAGATTCGGAATGAAGAAGTCCGTCCCAAATAGTCCTCGTATTACTTCAAAATAAAATATTAATCTAACTAAACTAAACTGGTACAGGCATGTAGAAACAAGATTTGGATGGCTTAATAGTTTAAACGAGGTCACAGGTATATGTCAGAGCATGCATGCAGGGCGGTCTTAAAAAATTTGAGCGCCCTGGGCTATAGTAATTTGGTGCCACATCAGAACCGTAACTAGGAATTTGAAAGCTTGTTGCCCAACGAAAATACCTACCTAACACAATAACTGAGGAGAAAAAGAATTTACAATCTATTCTATTACGCGCGCAATTTAGGATTTTCTTAATTATTATCTCTGTATGAATATTTTTTGAAATGATTATATCATAAATTCGTGCAAACTTCAAAAATTCATAATAGGAGAAGTAATGCTCGGAAAAAATTTCGGTTTGCTCGAATATGATCAGAGGAACATTGGATTTTTTTAGGGGAAAGTGAATGCTCTGTTGGTGTGTAATCGTCATCGTAATTATGTTCACGGTTCAAAGGAAGTTCAGTAGAGGCAGTTGTTGAAAGGTCATTTTGTAAAATGCTTTCATTATTTTCGTTAAAATATCTTTAGCAAATCAAATAGTTATTCTCAATTAGAATGTAAGCCGTATACCGGGTACGTCATATTTTTCGCGCAAACCTCAAAAATTCATAATAAAAGAAGAAATGCTAGGAAAAATTTCGGTTTGCGCGAATATGAGCAAAGGGACATTAGATTTTTTACCCATGTATATAAAAAAAATTCAGTAACGCATTCAATGAAATAGGGCTTTCTTGAGCCTTCAGTCCTTCCTCCGTCCGAAACTTTCGTAATGCAATAGTTGTGGATTCACCATTCTTGTAGAAAAGTTTAACCACCAACGCTCGATCTGGTAACGATAGCATGCTGTCGGGATCGAATGACGAATCCATTTTTAGCCAGGTGTTGTATTGCTAGCCTGATTTGCATAAAACGTCTCAGTATGATCGCCCTCTGTCGTTTACTTTTGGAATCAATTTTTTATGCATGGGGAAAAAAATCAAATGTCCCTCTGATCATATTCGCGCAAATCGAAATTTTTTCCGAGTATTACTTCTTTTATTATGAATTTTTGAAGTTTGCACGAATTTATGACTCACCTGGTACATGTTTATGTAACATTACAAAATCGATGGCTGTCCTCTAATCGTAACCAAAATTGAAAAGAAAAATCAGAATTGTAGATTTTTAAGCGCCTTTGGATCAATGGCGCCCCTGGACTACAGTCCAATTAGTCCATTGGTTAAGATGGCCCTGCACACATGGTGGATATTCTAACTATAAGATGCTGATTTTTGATGCGTCAACGAACATTTAATTTAAATTTTTTAATTTAATTATATAAATACATGGTGAACTTTTATTAACCTACAAATTTGATCTAAAATAATTAATGCTAATATGAACGATTGTTTCCAATCACCTATAGGAGTCAGTGTTGACTCAAAGACCATTACCATTGGTCTAGAACAGGAGTGGCGCCAGAGGGGAGACCGGGGGGGGGACAGTGCCCCTCGTCGGGGAAAATATTTGTATCCCGTCAAGGAAAATTTTTGTAATAACCTGTCGAAAATTTGAGACCAATTTCATTACACTAGTCCCCCCTCCCGTACAGCAGGTCGTGACCGCCTGTCGGAGAGACCCGCGGTTCCGACAGTGTATAGGAGGTTAGACATGCGTCTTCCATCTTTTGTCCCATGCCCATTCAACCGGTTCGGTTGCCGTAATGCCATCAGGTACGAGGGCATAGGGCGGCGTTCTGTCGGGGAGACCGTACACCCTGTCGGGCAAACTCTAGCGCCATTCCTGGTCTAGAAGTCTATGGTCAGCTTTTGAATATTGAAGGCCACTTCCGTAGAAATAATGTTGCATTTTCACCGCATAACCGATTCTTGAAATAAAACGGTTTAGAAGATTTTTTACACAAGGGTGAAAGTGACATTAAACTTTCCTTTAACATTTCTTTTTATGCCCTCTTTCATTGCATGCGTTCGTAGCGGCATCTAGTGAGGTTCTGAGGAGTTAATTCAGACCAAAGTTGTAAGGTGATTAAAACTCAGCCTGTAAATAAATCAATGAAAGAAATAATTTCACATTCACACAACAATTAGCTTAAGTTTAATTGGCTGCCAGATTTTTAAATGCATTAAAACATAATTTCCGAAATTAGCCAAACCAAATAAATCTTTTCTTCAGCGTCTCCCGAAAACACGCGAAGAAAAGGGCGCGGAATGACTCATGAAGTCCATTAAATGACCACATATTTCACCCCTGCGAGGCGACATTTCTGCTCTCGTCCCATTGTGGAGGCGAAAACGACTTCACAGGGGCAGGGGAGTGAGCGCGTGAAAAAATGTTCCATCCGCATTCCAGCGTGAAAGGGACGTTTTCTTCTCTGTCCAAGAGATCTTGCCACCGATAATTGTTTCTCTTTCATTTCTGGGACCCGTTCAAAAGATCCTTGGGGATGGGATGGTTGAGGTCATTTTTAATTCTCTGCTCTCGTGTTTAGTTTATCTATTGTAAAGTGTTGTATTTGTCTGTTTAGGAACTGCATTTTCCTTACTTTCTAATTTTTAGGAATTTATCACACCAAGCGTTTGCCACTGATGATCACGCATAGAAAAGAAAGAAAGGGACATAATTAATTTATTAAATTAAGAGGACATACGACTGTTAAACCTCGAAAATTTTCGATTTTATGAAAAAAAAAATTTTTTACCTGTCTTTTCTGAACAATTTAAAAGAATCCGCGTTAAAAAAAATCCTTATAATTATGAAAGTTATGAAAGTAAACGTATCAGCTCTTCAACGTAAACACTGAATATGACCATATCATTAAAGCGATATATCTCAAAATGTTTTTTTTTTATATTGCGTGCACGATATCTCAAGAACTATTGAATATTTTTACACAAAATCTTTGCTGAACCTGTATTTTGCTATGTTCTACAAATTGAACCACATTTTTGTACATATTTCTCCAAGGAAGTTTTTTTGGGGGGTTAGAAAAGTTGAAAATTTAACTATTTTTAATATTCTTATTTTAAATTGGTATATAAAATAGAAATTAAATTTAAATGTTAACAAATTGAGGTTCAGTTTCTTAAACAGACTGTTTGGATTACTTGGATACCCAAAATATTGTGTTTAGATAAATATTTTATCCGTAATCATGCGCGCAAGGTGAGTATCTCATTTTTTCTCCAAAAATTATACCCATATTTATAACTCTCTCAAATAAATACATACCAATATGAAGGTTTGAAAATGTGTGTACTATGAGAGAAATGACAGATATTTTTCTAGAAAGAAAAAGTGAGTTTGTGAATTGCATTGTTTTAGAGATATAACGTATCGAATTTGACAGTTTTCCACCATTTTTTCGAGGTTAAAGAATTGTATGTCCCCATAATACAAAGAAACGGAGGTCGAATTTGGAAAATAAGCACTTAACAATGTGATTCACTTTTCTTCAAAGCAACTCTAAAGAGAAGTGCATTTGTCTGTTTATGAACTAAATTTTTCTTGTTTCCCGATTTTGAATCATATAACTCACTAAGCTCTGCTCATCGTCGATCACGAATGGAGAAGAAATCAAGTTGTCTAAAAAATCTCCAATCTCATGATCTCTATCGAGTTTCGAAATGTCTTTTTCTTTCTACAGACAAGCATTGTATTAAAGCCGATTTTGAAGCAAAATGGATACTCATATTTACTGGAAATATTCCCATGCAACTTTTACAAATATGACAAAAAATGCCGGCATTTAGTTTAGGTTAGTTATAGTAACATCCCGTAACACGGCAACAAGTTCTAAAAATGGATACAAGACATATCTTATATAAAAAAAACTAACCATAATAATAGACATATCCATAAAAAGATTTGCGATACAGATACTGTAACGAAATCTTTTAGAATCTGTTTTATTATTAGCCGTGGAGACTCGAAGGATATCGAGATCCTATAAGCCTGACAGTTTTTATTTTATTTTTTTTTTTGCAATTTTATCTAAGCATATTCCCATTCTTACATATCCGAGACTACATTTTATAAAAATACCATCTGAAAAAAACCCATATCCTGCAAATAATATCCATGTTCGATGAATAAAACTCCACAGCATTTACGTTACTATTCTCAAAACGCACAAAACATTTTCTGTGAATCGTTCCCACAAGCTCCAACTAATCATGGAACCGATTAAAAACTGAATGGTCCGGGACAAATTGTAGAGAGCCCTTAATTTGTTTCTCCTCGATCTTTTGATTGAAATTTTCCCCGGTTTGGGATCAGGTTGTGTTTCGAATATCCAGCAAATCGACAACCATTGTTTACATCCGCGGATCGAGACGAAATCAAACAGGAAGACCCATCCATTCCTGGTTGAAAAACTCTCGCTCATTCTTTCATTTTTTCCCCTCACCTTCTTCTTCCAGAGAACACAATACCACAATCTTTGGAAAGGCAATTCATCGTATCTTTCGAACGATACATCGCAGCGGCAACACAACCCATTACCTCATTGAAAAGGCTTTTCCTCAAACTCAAATAGATCGGCGTCAGAACCCAGCACTTACTTCTCCTCCTGTGCTGCTGCTTGGAGAAGTGTCAGGGGACGTATTCCAACCGCCATCGAGCAAATTTCTTTTCAAAAACTCTGAGAGAATGCGTCGTTAAGAGCGGGAAAGATTCTTCTTCAAAAACTGGATCATCCCAAACCACAAAGAAGGAAGGCAGGGAAGGAAAAAATATAATAATAATAATAATAATAGAGATATTCCACAGCTTCCAACAACAGAATGCGAAAGTAATTTCGGTTTCATAAGACGATCCGCAACCAAGTATGCGGCAAGGCCTCAGTGTCATCACAGGCCCCTTGGGGACACACGGGGGGATGGCCTGAGAAGAAGAACCGTGACATTTTTTTTCCTGGTGCCCCCCCCCCCCCGTTCTATACTAATAACAATGGAATGAGATCTCTGGGGGAGGCGGTGGAAAGGGAGCACAATTTTTCCCGTTCTCTGTCAGATTATCAACTGTTGTGGAGCGGGGTAGAGAGAATTCTTTTACTCCAAAGTGGTAGAAGAGGGACTGGGGGAGGGGTGCTCGCAATGATTCGAGTCGGTGTTTCAGGGATGCGGAAGTGATGGAGCGAGATGAGGTGTATGAGAGATCTGTTCTTCTATTTGTACTGTAAATGTAGGGTTCTTCTATTTGTACCGTTAAAGGCAACCACCTCAAATCCTGTGTGTTAGGGCTATACTTGCACTCTCTCCATTCCCGACCTATATCAGCCTAAAGAATATTCCACAGCCTCCTTTATGATCGCATTTTTTTCCCGCGACTCCAAGTGCACATAGAAGTAAGAAAACGAAACGTGAAATGGAAGCAAAAATTACAAATTAAGAATTGTCGAAAAAAAGAAGACCTATATCAGCCTCAAAAATATTCCACAACCCCATTTGGAGTCGCATTCTTTTTTTCTTTTTTTGCAATCCCGAGTATAGAAGTAAAAGAACGAAAAGGAAAATTGAAATATATATTATAAATTGATGATTGCCAAAAAGAAATTTAGTTTAATTCGTTTATTTCTAATGAAATGTTTCGAATTAATATGGTCTTCAGGATCAATTTTGCTGTCTAATATAAAAGATCCTCACTGAAGCACCTGATGCGAATATTTTTGCTATCTCAATATTCGTGTAAAATATTGAGATTGCAAAAATCACGCGCCAAATCTACGATGAATTTCACAAACCTTTTCAGTGGACAAAAAAGTTTATGCATCAAAAATAAAAATTCTATTAATCTGTAAAAGAACAAAACATAGTGATCATACAGGTTGAAATCTTATTGGACAAATGAAAAAAGCTTTAAAATTTAGATACAATGAATAAAACTTCTAGTTACAAGAAACTGAAGTAAGTTATAATGGGATTCACTCTCACTAAACTTTCAAGACTTAAAACAGATCCATGAAAAAGATTTACTTGTTGAGAATTAAAAGCGAGCCATTGTGGAAGTTGTATGCTTTTTCTAAATTAGACCAAGACTTAAACTATGCTTCTCGATCCAAAGTGGCTACTCACAGTACAACTTTCAGACCATAAAAACATAGGTAACGCGAGTTCTTTGTCAATTTTTAATATTAATAAGAAAAAATAAATAGGATAAACGCTTTTCAGACATTTCTGTCATTTATTAAGTTAAACTTTTTTTCCGTTTTTCATTAATTAACCCTTCTTGGTCGACGTCGCGTGTCATGCGACAAAGAGAAAAATGGCATCGTTGAAAGTGAATTCGTCGCCACTTACACGTCTCGTTATACTCCGAGATTATTTTTTTGTATTTCTGAATATTGCTAAAAGATGGCGCAAATAGTCCTACTTTCTTCATGTTTTGGTGGTGAAGTTTCCCACCTTGAATGGAAAACATAATCATTTTGTATTTTCTGCAATAAAAAAAA
>BGPR01005380.1:80271-94646 GCA_013235015.1 Araneus ventricosus
TGCTTTAAATTTTAAAACCTTTGCAATCTTTTAGGTAAAAATGGTTACACTTTGCTGTTGCCATTTGGCCATCATGTTTTTATATGCTGTTTAGAATCTAAGAAGTTACAGCAATGATTGATGTTGCTTAAAATTTTGAAATCTTTGCAACCTTTTAGGTAAAAATGGTTACACTTTGCTGTTGCCATTTGGCCATCACGTGTTTGTATGCTGTTTAGAATCTAAGAAGTAATATCAGTGGTTAATATTGCTTTAAATTTTAAAACCTTTGCAACCTTTTTGGTAAAAATGGCTACACTCTGCTATTGCCATTTGGTCATCACCACTTTATTTGCTCCTCAGAATTTAAAAATTTACATCAATGGTTGATATTGTTTTAAATTTTAAAACCTTTGTAAACTTTTTGGTAAAAATGATTACACTCTGCTGTTGCCATTTGGTCATCGTGGCTTTATTTACTCTTTAGAATTTAAAAAGTTACATCTGTGCTTGATATTGGTTTAAGTTTTGCAACCTTTTAGGCAAAAATGGTTGCCCTCTGCTGTTACCATTTGGTCATCATGACTTTATTTGATCTTAAGAATTTAAAAAATTACAGATGTGATTGATGTCGCTTTAAATTTTAAAACTTTGCAACGTTTTCGGTAAAAATAGTTACACTCTGATGTTACCAGTTGGTATTCATGACTTTCTTTGCTGTTTAGAATTTAAAAAGTTACAACAATGATTGATATTGCTTTAAATTAAAACCTTTTTGGAAAAAATGGTTGCCCTCTGCTATTACCATTTGGTCGTTATGGCTTTCTTTGCTTTTAAGGATTTAAGACGTTACAGCAGTAGTTGATAATGCTTTCAGCTTTAAAACCTTTTCAAAGTCTTCCCACTTAGAACCTTACTTAATGAAAACTGTATATACTGGTGAGAATTTTAACTGAATAAATAGCAAGAAAAAAAACCTTTTTTCTCCCAATTTTACTCTGTATGAAGCATATATAGAGAGAAGCATTGTAATCGACGAAAAAAAAAATCTCTAGATTTTAACGAATTTCTATGTTTTATATCTCCGTGGTCTTTACACCAAATCTGTAAGATTAAATTTTGGACAAAATCCCTTTAACCCTTTAAAGTTCACTACATGCTTCGTTTTCAAAATTAATAAATTCATTTCAAAAATGAGTATTAGACATGTAGCTGATCATAAATATGAAGTGGAAAAAATTAGCATTTTTTATTTTCAAGAAATTTTTGGTTTCACAGTAAAACCAATCAACGGTAACGGGCTATTTTCCCATCGAATAAGTTATCATCGAAATGCAATTTAAATTATTTATTTAATGTATAAGTATACGTGATTATTCAGGATATACAACCTCCATAAAATTCAATATTACTTTCGGAGATTCAGTTTTAAAAAATATCAATTTGTGCAAGAACCCTCATCATATTTTGCTTCTCTTAGAGATCAAAAGCAATTTAGCTCTTGCAATGCCGATATCTTTGCGAATACTAACGGTATTGAACTGGAACTTTTATATAAGTTGGCCTATATATCTGGCTCTTAAGTTATGAAAGAAAAATTACGCTACGTTTCGCCCATGCGCAGTAAAAAAAAATGCTCAATGTGTGGTTTCACTGCGTAATGTCGCTTTCCTGCCCCGCTAGTCTTATAGCTGGAGAGGGAGTTTTACAGGGCATCGGCCTTTGCGGGACCCTTGACCTTGGCGAAAAATTTGGCGACCTTGGCGACAAATAGATTCCAGAAAATGCGACTGTTTTCTCGATATATTTATTAGGAAAGGGAATACGCTTGAATATACGAGAAAACTCCATGTGACGTCACGGCCTGTCGGAGAGAGTATATAAGGACCACGTTTGGATCAGAGGGAGTAGTGTTGATCCATTGGGAACGACTTTAGAGCTTCGTCCGCAGTGCGAGCGAGGAAACTGGTAAGCTGAGCGCTATTGAAAGTGCAGTTATTGTCGTTACTAGTTATTTGCCGACTGTTTGTGTTGCTAAATATCAAAGTGCTGAACTGTTATTACCTGTGAATTACTGTCTGTTTACATTAGTAATCTGTGCAATATCTATTGTTTCCTGTTACCTGTGCTACGTGTTTTTCCTGCACATTTATGAATAAACCTTCATTCTCCATTATCCTGCTTGTTGGACTCTTTACACCATACACCCACAGAAAGACTTTTGTAACAATATACTTTTTTTTCGGTGTTCAAACTGCTTTCCGTCAGGTATAATACACCCTTGTTTAAGGTTCACGTTACACATTTTGTAGCATATCGTTTGGTACGCTGGCACAGGCATCTGTAATACGTTGTCGAAGGTCCTGCAATGTTGGCGGAAAGATCACATACACCTGCATATGAGGTATCTCCACAAGAAAATGTATACTGGGGTCATTTTGGTTCGAAAAAAAAAATTTTCTCCACGTGTCGTGACTTCACAGTTTCGGAAATAGCTAATAAAACAATACATATTTTAAGTGTTCTGTTCTTATCATTAATGTCCACAAGATATATTTTTGTATTAAATCGATATTGCTCTACAACTTTGTAATTGACTTTTTTGGGCCCTATATCATACCGTTTTCGAATTAGTAAAGCTAATTCTGTAGTTTGCCTCCAGGTGGCGCTGTGAATGGTCTGGAAGTTAAATCTGTATATAGAATCTACATCAAAAATGTAGATCTATTTCTAATTTTGAAATTAACGCCTTAACCATCGCATAATTTTCAAGAAAACAGTAAAAAGAATGCCTATTTTTTTATTCAAGATAATTCTATAAAAATAAGCGTATGAGCAATATATGTATTCATTTTTTTTAATTATTGGAATTTTTTTTTTAGATTGAAATTAAGAAAATGTAGTTTTTCAGAAAAACCAACAATCAGAGTTATTGTGACAACCAACTATCTCCAATTACATTATAAATAGTCTGTTACTGCCATCTGGTATGTAAAATAAGAAATAAAAAATTTTTCGGGTATAAGAAATGGATTTTTTTAAAAATCTTTTTGGTGCTTTACTTTTGAAAACTCCAACCCGGAAATATCACGGGCACGAGAAATAGAATGCGAAACCTCACCCAGTGATTTGACGGGAGCGAGACTGGGATGGATCCGTCAATGGATAGATCGTCTATTTGTTAGAAACAAACGTAGGCCCAAGATCCGTACGATTGCAAATATAAAAATTATCCACTAATAATTTTTATATTTGCAATCGTACGGATGTTGAGCCTACGTTTGTTTCTTCAACAGGTCAAAGTTCCCCTGATTTAACTTTAATTTCTTCTGTCCACCAGCATCTTTTAGATTCTTGGTGGATAGATGATAAAAAATCCCTCAGTGACCATAGGTTCGTCTGTGTGCGGCTCGTGGGTGATTTTTCTCCCCCTAATGATTTTATTTTTAAGTCAAAATTTTCTTTAAATAAATTTTCTAATCTTTTTAGGAAAGACTTAGTCTTCTTAAAAAATCTGTATCATACCGTTTCCTCTTTGGAGGATATCGACTTCTTTTATCAAACTTTAATTCAATCTGTTACACAGCCTGCTTTTGGTTCATTTAAAAAGAAACCTTTAAAAAATAATAGAACTTTTTCTTTTTGGAATGTTACCTTACGTACCAAACGCAATCGTGTTACTGCTCTTTATAGAAAATTTAATAATCTTAGGAAGGGTGGTGCATCGGAGAGTTCGATCCTGGCTGCGAGCGTTATTTACCGTAAAGAAAGAGCTGAATTAAAAAAATTGATCAACCTTACTGAAAGGAGAGCATGGGAGGATTTTTGCGCAAAATATAATTTAAAATATGGTCATACATTTAAAGTGGCTTTTAATAAACTTAAAAGAAATAGTAATCTAGACATTAATATTCCGAATAATTTAAATCCTTCTATTACAGATAAAGCTAAATATATGCTGAATCATTTTTTTCCTTATAAAAATTTAAGTAATTTTAAGAATCTTTCTTTTTCTCCCCAATCTCTGGATTCTGTAAGTGTTTTGGAGATCGATGATCTTTTTAAAAATTTAAAAGGTGGTAGGGCCCCTGGCCTGGACCGAATAGACTATAGAACGTGGGCTAAAATCTTTGAAATGGACAAAAAAATTTTCTGCAATTTTATTAATTTATGTTTCAGGTTTTCGTATTTCCCTTCTTGTTTCAAAAACGCCAAGGTCTTCTTCCTGCTTAAACTGGGAAGAGACCGAGGCAATGTTGTTTCTTATCGCCCGATTTGCCTTTTGCCCACTTTGGGAAAATTGATTGAAAGATTATTTATCGTACAATTTAATTCTTTTATTTTTAAAAATAATTTAATTCATCAACAACAATTTGGTTTTAGGGAGCTCTCGAACTGCGAGGTGGCGGTTGATTTTCTTATTAATAAAATTAAGACCTCCCGGGAGGGGAATCATGTCGCCCTGGTGTCTGTGGATATTAGGGCGGCTTTTGATAGCCTCGATTGGGAGGTTCTGTTTTGTTTGTTTAAAAAGTATAATTTTCTTTTTAATTTTCAAAATTTTATTTTTTCTTATTTGAATAATAGGACTATTTCTTTTGTTAATGCTTTAGACATTATTACAATTGAGGTTTGCCAGGGCTGTCCTCAGGGTTCAGTCCTGGCCCCTCACATTTGGAACTTTTACTTTAATGAAATTTTGTTTTTAAATGATGACCGTAGGTATATCCAGGCCTACGCCGATGATCTTGCCCTTCTTGTAGTTACCAGCTCCAGGAAAAATTTGGAACATGATGTTTCCTTTTCTTTGGATCTGCTATGTAATAATTTAAAAAATTTAAATCTTGAGGTGGCCTCTGAGAAGACACTAGCTGTCGTTTTCAGGGGCACTCAGATTAAAAATAAACAAAAGCAGGGGTTGGCGACTCTCAAGCGTCCCCCGATTTTCAAAATTTTTGGAAGGCCCATCCGGACAGTCGACTCTCTCAAATATTTGGGAATTATAATTGACAACCAATTAAATTGGAACGACCATATTTTAAATTTAAAAACAAAAATACATAATTTGTTTCAAAATTTCCACAGTATTTCAGGTCCGAGGTGGGGTGCCGGTGTTTCTTTATTGAAACACTGGTACCTCAATGTTATTCAGCCATCTTTATTATTTGGAGCGGTTGTCTGGGCTGGGTCTTTTACTAAAAAACAAATTTCTAATTTATTTTCAATTCAAAGAGTTGCTTTGGTTAAAATCTCAAGATGTTATACACTGTAAAAAAAATCCCGTAAAATTTACGGTTTTAAACTGGCATCCGGGTTGGTTGTGCAAAACAGTAAAAGTTACGAAGTAAATCCGTAGTTAGAACGGTTTTTTACCGTATGAAATCAAGTTTTCTCCGAAAAAATTAAGTCATTGAAGTAAGTGACGTCATCGAATGAGTTGAGTTGTTTTTCTCCTTCTGTTCGAGTTGAGTTGAAATGTGCTGATGTGTATTATCAATTAGGAATATTAATTAATCAAGGCTTAATTATTAATTTCAATTAGTTTAATTAATATAATTTTAATTGAACTTACTTGGACGATTTCGATGCAAGATGGTGACAAAACTTCTAACTCCTCCGAGCCGGGGATCGAAACCGCGTTCATAGAAATAAAAGGCAGTCGCTCTAACCATTAGACCACAGGAGACTTCATAAAAAAAAGTAAAAATAATCTATTTGAGTTTTAAAGTCACTATAGCTCTAGAGGCGCCACCTAGTGGTGTAAAAATCAACTATTGCCGGAACACGTGTTTTAAGGTTACGGAGATGGAACCCTATTAAAAACATGAAATGAATGCAATAAAATTACATTTAAGAAAAGTGAAAATTATCGTACGGAAAGCAATACCGTATGACGAAAAATAGAATTTGAACTGACGGTTTTAAACCGTTTATGGCTGGAGCGAAAAACGGTGAAAAACCGTTTCGTCAACAAGCAGCTTTAAACCGTCAAATATACGGAAAAAGTCCGGGAAAAAACGGATATTTTTTACAGTGTAGGACCTGCCCTACTAATGCCTTAAATGTGTTTCTCGGACTTCCTCCCCTGCATGTTGCTGCTCATGGTCTTTTTATTAAATTTCATATTTGGTATAACAGGAACAACGAATATGATTTTATAAATGTTGAATTTTTAGATTTATTTGTAGAGATTAAATATATTAATTTAGTACATAGAGTTATTGCTTTTCCATCCTAAATTGTTAACCCTGATTTTGAAATTTATACCGACGGCTACGGCGTTGATGGCAATGTCGGTATGGTAATGTCGGTCGGTTGATGGCAATGTTTGTATTTTTAAAAATAATTCTTTGTCTGAGTTTTTTAAATTTAAGTTATCCAAGTATAATTCCGTCTTTCAGGCTGAGCTGGCGGCGATTAATTTTGCCGTCAGCTGGGCCTTGGAAGGCGGTTTTAGAGTTAATATATTTACTGATAGTTTTTCTTCTATCCAAATTTTTTAAAAATCAAATGTTGAATCTCGTTTCATTAATCAAATCAAAAATAATGTTTTTAAGGCTTGTTTAATAATGTTTCCTAAAAATAAATCTAAAAATAATGTTTCCTGGGTAAAGGCTCTTGTTGGTATCCCAGGCAATGAACTGGCCGACCAATATGCCAAATTGGCAAGTATTGATGGAAATTTTTTGGATGTTCCTGCTCCGTATAGTTACTTGAAAAAATTTGTTAAAAATTTTATTTTAAATAGTTGGCAGCAACATTGGGGGGATTCGGACACTGGTGTCAGGGTTCGCGAGTTTATACCGTTAGTCAATTTTAATTTAGTTACACATAATCGCTTTTTGTTATTTTTTATTTCAGGGCATGGTCCTTTTCCTTTATATCTTTTTCGATTTAAATTTTTAAATAGCCCTAATTGCATCTGCGGGGGTCTAGGGAATTCAGACCACTTCGTCTTCGAGTGCCCCCTTATAGTAACTTTCACCTTACTTGTCCATCCTTGGTAAATAAGCCTGCGTGGTTTGTTAATGTCCTTAAAAATGAAAATTCCCTTAAAAGGTTAAAGGAGGTTTGTGTTATTTCTCAGAGGATTTGTGAGGAATTAAAAACCCTCAATTAGTCCTTCTCTGGTTGGTTTCCGGTGTTTTTGTTGGTGTTTCTGTTTAATATTTGTAAATTTATTATTGTACATTTATGCTGAAATTGTTATTTTCGATTTGAAATTTCTACTTGCAGTTTGTGTATTGATGTTTTGAGCTTTGCTATTGCAACTGCTGGGACTTTTGGGGTTGAAAACCTCTGCCCCCTACCCACGGGACTGTGTAAATATGTTCCACGTTTGTCTGTTTTCTGTTTGGTGTTTTGATTTTGGAATTTGAGATGGTTTTTGTTTTTCTATGTTATTTATGTTCTAATAGCTCTTGCCCCAGGTGGGTCATTGTATTTGTAATGGTACTTGCTCCTTGTATGTTTAATTATTTTTGTGATATTTAAATTATATTGTTTGTTTTATATATTTGAGTACCTTATTGTTATTTTATTGCAATTTTGAATGTTAGTATGCCTTGACCTACCAGATTTCTAGTTATTTTTGATGTTTGTTGTTTTTGATGTAATCGCGAGGAACTGATAATTAACCCTCTGACTGCGTATCCCGCGATTTCAGCAGGTTGGAAGCAAGTCCATTTTCTGTTGCATTCTGCGATTTTCACAGACTAATTTATTTACTTAGTACTTTTATAGCTTTTGATCATATTATATTGTTTAGCAACGGATTCGGAAACCCTCCGCGCTTTTGCGCGTGTGCCGGGCGGAGTTATTTTCATCAAAATAGGGGAGGGGGGCGATGAAGAATGGAAGGGGGATGATTACATTTTACTGAGCGTGATCTAACTAAGAATTCAGGAAATTCGCTCATATGACTCATTGCCTGGCACCCCTTTCCGGTGTAAAATCATCCAAAAGTGGTAGTCTCGGAATCCATTGCTGAATAGTACTAATAAAGCTTTACATATAAATAACAACTCGCTTGGTTCAAAGGTATTTGAACACTTTGCATCTAGTGATTTTAAAAGAAGACACAATCAGAGGGTTAAATTTTGAAAACATTAAAACAATGAACCGTCATCGCGAATACACAAGTGCACAAAACTCTAGCTCTAGCATATCAGGAAGAGCGAAAATTCGATTACAAAATGAAATCTTTACAAACATGAAACAAGTTAACCCTTCAAAATGACCTTTTCTTCTAGAAGTGATGTATTAAAATAACTTTGGTATTGAGATTAATTCAAGAAACGAAATCCATTCAGCTTATTGGATTGCATTACGTTTTCGTTAATTACTAATTAATTAGAAAGTAAAGACACTTCATTACGGTTCGAGATCAGAAATTGGAACCTCTGGGTTTTTGTTTCGTCGAAACATTTTGCGAAAATTTACGCCAACCGTAAAAACTGCATTTAAAATTGGTGAATTTGGTGGCAAATATACTTACCATGGCCTTGGAATAGGTTAAATAAAAGTATGTAAAAACAGCATTAATTGAATAATGCAATTAGAATTTAGGGAAAATTCATTGTAAGCAAACTTTCATTAAAATTGTGTATCGAATTTGTGCGTTTTGTGAAATAAAATTTTCTTTGCTTACTCTTTGTTTCATTTGAATTTTTTTTTCATAATTGTTAAACCATTATTATTCATTCATTGTATATGTGACAAAAATAAATTAATTTTACCAACATGAAAACACTATTATCTAAAAGCCACTGAAAAAATCATTTAATGCATCATTATTTAATACCGTCAGATCATTAAATGCAATTAATCTCATGTGAAAAAAATTGCGTCTAGAATTAATTTAATATTTCTGCATTGTTATTAGGATACTTAGATTAATAAAATCGGCCACAGGGTGTTTCTTATACTTCTAATTTATTGATAGACATTCACATGAAACTGAACAAAAGTTTCAGCAAATATCCATTGAAAATCGTAAATATTAACCATACACTGTGCAAGAATGCTTATTTGCATCGTTCATATTTTTTCATAATAAAAGTTTGCAGTAAAAAGGTAAGTATTACGTTGTAAATATTAAATAAGCATATTTTCCCAATTTCCTTAACCCTTTTAAATGCTCAACGACGATATATCGTTCGCAACACTTGCGAAAAGTGCCAACGACGATATAACGTTGCGTATGCGATTGCGCCTTACTAATCGCATCGCGAGAGAACTTTATCTCAAAATAAATTTATAAAATGTTATAAATGTTTTCATTAATATATTAGATTTATTTATAACTAGCTGTTACCCGCGACTTTGTGCGCGAAGAATTTGAATTATTATTTTTTTAAATTCACGAATGTAAATGTTTCTTGCATTTTGAAAGGGGAAAGTAAAAGTTCTGACGGATGATAATACTTATTTGGACGGCTGACAGGAGTGTACTGTACATGTATGTTGATATAGTTATGCAAATTGTTTATCTATTCTAATATACTTTTGTATACCACATTATTTGCACGGATGTAGAGGTTGTGTGGGCTGGGCGCACGTGAACACGCCACATAGTTGCCCATGCGAAAAATATGGTTTTTCCAAATGTACGCCTGCCACTCTCAGTGTCTGGCCCTGAGCCTGGCAAATGCTATTTTTAAAGGGATTTGTTACCTTTTGAACTGAGATGATAAATCCTTCGGTATTATCGGAAGGCGTGGAATTAAAACACTCTCTTCTCCCTATATCAGTCATAACAGTAGCTTTCACGACGTTTGGACCTAGGTGTGCAATTTGTAACCGTGTGCCATTGCGTAGTCTCGGTATATCGAGGTTACGTATTAGTAGTGCTGGCACACCGACTTTCAATCTCGGCTTGTCGGAAGGTACCCCTGGCAATTCTAAGATCTTGAAGAGCTCTACAGGATATTATGTTCCTTGTTAATGTCCATTACCGTACCTACAGATGGATATTCTGTAATACCTCACTGTAAAAATTAAACAAAACATCGAGAGATTAATTCACTAACGTCATTGGATCACTGTGTAACCGTATTAAAAGCTGTAAATCCTACGACAACTGGAAAACAGAAGTGTAAAGTCTTCTTTGTTGTTTATGATCAAACAAAGCAATATTTTCTTATATTATCTTTAACACTGGCAGAAGCCCGCGCGCGAAACAGTAATTTGGCTTGAATTTATTTCTATAAGAATAAAAAGTATTGTTAGAAATTGCGTTAAAAATATTTTTTAAACCTTTATAACAATCAGAGAGAACACTTCATCGCAAAGGAATTATCATCTTTAGAAAGATAATTTTCTGGTCTTTAAAATGGCATTAAAATAATTGTTGTCTAATAAATGTTTCAGAAGTTATTGACAAAAAACGTCTAGGCATTAGGCTTAAAAGAGGCTAATTTTCGTTATTTAATTAAATATCTTAAGAATTAATTAACGCTGAAAGTTTAAAATAGCACCTTTGACCTAGAAATATGATCTAGAATGTCGTGTGTAAATTTCATATCGCTACCGTTCACCATTTAAGAGGAGTTCTTGTGACCGACAGACAGATACATGTAATTTCTGCCTTATTTTATAGATATTTATGAACATAAGCAAAATTTTCAGAAATAAAGGTAAATTAGTTCCAAAATCTAACCGTTTCCTAGCAACAGAGTAGCTATAAATTTGCGTTATTTCAAAATCGTCTGATAATTAAAAATTTGTAAACTTTGAAAAATAAATAAAAATTGAAGAAAACATGTCACAGAAATAAAATGGATATCATTAAAAAGCTAAAATTTTGAACTTTAAAATGGTATAAAAATAATTTTTATCGGACAATTTGTTCCGAAGTTACAGCGGAAAAAACGATCACGCGATAGATGATTTTAAAAATAATTTATTCCACATGTTTTCGCATTCCATTAAGTGACAGTTGATTGAAAAAGAAAATAAACTTCATCGAGAATTGCTGAGTCAATGAACTTTGTTAATTTTTTAATTGTTGTCTGTAGTCAAAAATAATTAATCTAACGTGATTTCACCTAGCCTATGTCCGTTCTTGGGTTTCAAGCTACAACTCTGCCAATTTTCATCCAAATCGGTGTGTAGTTTGGTCGTGAAAGCGTAACAAACAGACACACTTTCGCATTTATTATATTATTAAGGATATTCGATTAATTTTATATACTAATGTTAATAACATTCTATTAATAAGTTAATATTCGATTAATATTATTCTATTAATAATAATTGTATTTGATTAATATTATAAGTTAATATTCGATTTTTCTGTTTTTCATACTGTTTTATATTTGTCTTATTCGTATGATTATCAACAAATATTAAAATACAATTGGCATTAATTTATTCTCCCTTTGTTTCGTAGTATGCGCCTTTATGAATTTTGTAAACATCTTTCTTTTGTTTTTTATGAGCTTTTTCCCAAACCTAAGCAAATTCGTCAAATTGGTCCGGCATTCTTCGCATAGGTATTATCATCGTTGATTACTTCTTCTGTTTCATATTTTTTCCTTTTTTAATGTGTTTTAATTTTTATTGTTTTTAGCAATTTTTAATTTTCTATTGTTCGTTTTTGTATTTATTAGCATATGCGCCATCCTGTATAATATAAAGGGTTAAATTAATTTTTAATTAATTCAAGAAAATCTTTTAATAATCTGTTACATTTTATTAATTGTAACTGTTCGCATAGGTACGATACTTTCGGTCGGCACTAAAAGGGTTAACTGACACAATTTTATGCTATTCTTTCTACGTTAAAATGTTTTCCTTAAAATGTTAATATCATTGTTTTGAAGATAAATAACTACAAAAAATTCGATTACTTATTTTTTAATAAAATTATTTCTTTGCCACTGTCCTCCAAAAAATGTTCAGATGATCCAAATTAGTAAGCCTTCCACTATACTAAAATAATTATGGAATCGAATTAAAAAGTAGACATTATATCAATATATTAAATGTCTAAAGTAAGGAGTGTATTTCAATTGAACCAAAATTCGATAATACATCCTTCTTGTAGTACATCGTTCTGGATCGGTCCTTTGGACGATGCACTTAACAAGTTTTACTGTAAGTTTGTACATAATTGCCATTAAAAAAACAACTGAGCTTAAAAGTGTCGATTTGTGCAAAAAACAAATACAGACACTGGAATAAAAATGAAATGAACAACAAATGGGTAAAAAGAACAGTTTACATTTATTAAGTCTTATTTACAAGCTGGTAGTTAAACCATTTCCTGGTTTATATTCTGCATTCGAGAAGAAGTATTCCGAAGACATAAAATGGATTTGTTCTAAAAACAATAAATAAAACACAAGATTGGCAACAAAAAAGTTTGGCTTGGATTGATTACATACATATAAAAAAAGCTACTACTTTACACAATAAAATATTAAGTACGAATTTCAGAAAAAAAATGTATGGTACTAATTAACTTGTTCCATAAAGTACTGAAAGACAAACTGACAACATTGAATTTTTTTTGATAAAACTAATTTCATAAACACCAAAACAGATTTATTTTCAGCAACATATAAAAACAACTATTATTTTTTCTAAGGACATTCTTAATGTAAAATTAAATGAATAAAAGACAACTTATTTTCAATAAATTTGAAGAGAAACACTATCATTCATATTGAAGCCATGGTTTTGAACAATTATTCATTCACAACTAAATCGTAAAATAGAAAATACAACATCTGACCACTCATTTGCCACTAAAATATAACAATAACATGCATATATATGTGCAAATATAGCCGAATACCAACAATTCAAACAAGGAATTTAGATTATTTTATTTCACCATAGTCAGAATTGAAATATAAAGAAGTTAAACATCACATAAATGCAGTAAAAATAATTAACTTTTCAAAAGAAAAAACTTCATTGCTAATATCAGTTGGATGCAATCATGCAATCAGAAACAAACTATTATTTTATTGGTTTAGTGTACATTATTGCAAAATGTTTTCTAAATAGGTGAATTTGTAGAGCAAAATCGAGCCAATTCCAATTCATTGCGCGACAAACTATTTATAATCTTGTAATTTTGTAAAAATGCTGCATACTAATTTTTAACAATGTTTTATAATATACAGGATGATTCAAAATTCAACCTATAAACTGTTGAATGACGTTGGAAAAGCAAAAACAAGCCAAAGTCGCGTAACGAAAGCATGGCTGGAAATGCCAACCGTAATGGGATAGAGGGCGCTGTTCGTCATCCTTGTAATTGCATTTCAGCCCTAATCATTCGAATTTCCTTTTGCATATGGAGAATATGCATCAATTTATGAATACTGGAGATGGAGACGACCTCGTCCCAGAAATCTTCATCGCAACTGCAGTTATCCACGAAATGCGGAGTATTTTCTAAAGTGTTCATAAAACCATGTGCCGCCGCTGTGAGGCGTGCGTAACTGCGAACTTTGAGCAGTTGTTGTGGAACTAGACGAGTGCTTATACTACCCAAGTGTAAAGTATCCTCAAATAAATTGCTCTCACCCGTTATTGGGCAGTCATTTCTTCATCTTCGTATCTTCCAGCTCACCAAGATGGCGTTTCCGATCATATATTTCTCTACGATTCTGTCTGGCTTATTTTGCGCTTTCAACCACTTCTAACAATTTGTAAGCTAAATTATGAATCATCATGTATATTTTGGAGTAGGTCACTAATTGCATAACTATGAACAATACCAGCTGTGGTATTGTTCATTTTTTTCTGGCTAAAATTTTTACAACATTTTTTCAATATTTACTCAAAATTAAAATTATTAGCAAGATAAATTATGAACCACCTTGTATATTTTGGAGTTGGTCACTAATTGCATAACTATGTCCAGCTGTGGTATTGTTCATTTCTTTTCTGGTTAAAATTTTTACAACTTTTTTTTCAATTTGTACTCAAAATTAAAATTATTTGTAAGCTAAATTATGAATCACCTTGTATATTTTGGAACAGGTTACTAATTGCTTAACTAGGTCCAGCTCTGGTATTGTTCATTATTTTTCTGGTTAAAATTTTTACATTTTTTCAATTTGTACTCAAAATTAAAATTATTTGTTCTTTAAACACAGTTTGTTTTTTGATCTGAAAAGTGATTTCAGATGTATGATTTTCAACGGTGCTATTTACAAGTACTTACAAAACAATGAACATAGACATATTATGGTAATAAAACCACAGTACAGCCGGATAGAATGAAACACCAATATGCAGACTTAATGGTAAGATTAAATGATGCCAGTTGAAAAGTGGTTTTTATATATTTTCGAAAGACTGTCAAAAAATTGCATAAATTAATCAGCAAATCTGTGAAAACCTGTTAACCCTACACTGCCCAGTGATACATTACA
>BGPR01005381.1:0-49214 GCA_013235015.1 Araneus ventricosus
CGAGACCACACAACCTCCACCCCGGCACCTTCGACCCAATGCTGTCCAACGAAACAAGACCAACAAACCTACAAACCGCTCGCCGGAAGCCTATTTGTGCAAGCTTTCAAATCGATATGTATTGTAGATTATTCTTTTTTCACAATTCACTCTCAAAATTGCTTTCAAGCTTTTTTTTCTCGCTTTGCATCTACGAAGAAAACAATATATTTGCTAACATTTTGGGAAAAGTTGCTGCTGGAAAATGTCAAGGAAACAAAGCTACCCATTATATTTGTACTAGAAAGAACTATTGCATTATTCATTTATGTGCATCGATATTTTAATGATTTAAACTGATATTTCGCTACTTCATTGTAAAATACATTTAAAATTATGAATTCAAAAATTTTAATATACAGACTGGAAATTTAATTAAATAAAGTGCACCAATGTACTAAATTTGTTACATTTAGACCAGATTTTATTTGTTAGTCTGAATCAAGTATATTAATTATATAATTGATTTTATTACACTATCTTAGCTATGTAGCTATAAATGTTCTCATGAACATTAAATATGGATCACACTCGCAGGAATGGTTATAAAGTGAGGTTTGAGAGGTAGCGCGAAATTAGGTGTCGTCCTCGTCATCTGACCACTGTTGAAAATTACTGGCGGTCCGGTCTCAAAATAGCCCTCATGTTGCTTGAAAACGGACGTTAATATGACTAAACTAAATTAAACTCAGAATGGTGAATGATAATTTTCTGATCATTTTTGACCGAATATAGACTACGTCCCTATGAGAAGCTGAAATAGATGGTAAATTATAACAATGACCTAGAAAATTTTAGTCTCACTGTATGAATTGTATTCATTACTGAATTTTCTCTCAATTATTTTGGCTGATTATTTCCTCATTTACTGAATTTTCTCTCAATTATTTTGGCTGATTATTTCCTCATTTACTGAATTTTCTCTCAATTATTTTGGCTGATTATTTCCTCGTTTACTGAATTTTCTCTCAATTATTTTGTCTGATTATTTCCTCATTTATTTTATTTTAAAAAGTAAATGCTGAAAAGAAAATTGCCTAAAGTAGATAGTAAATTTTCATTTAACAATTTCGATAGCTTTTTCTCCATTGACGGAAAATGAAGTTATTTTGTTGTTTAAGGGCAACAAAACAGTAAAATATGCATTGCCATTTTTAGTTTCAGTTTATTACTACCAGGGTTGTCGATTTTTTTGATTTTTTTCAAAAAAATCGATTTATTTGATTTAAATCGGATTTTTTTTATTTAAATCAAGATTTTTTTGATTTTAATGATTTTTTTAAAAACTATATATATATTTAACATTTGTATATTAGACAATGAGCCCTACAGTCATAGAATTATATATATATAACAACATACCAGGCATTAAGCTGTACTTTCTTTTTAAAAAAAAACAAATTTAAAAAATTGAGTTCAAAAATGTAACAACTATTTAAAAAATATTTGTGAACTAAAACATAAAAATAATATACTTTTGAAATATAAGACAATTTTATTAAGGAAAAAATTAACAATATAATAAAAATTGTAATTTCTTGATTATAGATATATTATTGTATGTTAGAATACTGGAGAATTTTACACTCAGCTGTTCATTTGTTTCCTTACAAACACAAGTTTTGAAGCTTTCTCTAATCCTAATCTGTTTCACCCAAAACATTAAACAAAAAATTTTCTAGATAAAATTTTTAAATTCAGGCTTCGAGGTGCATTGAGTCACCATCGGGACTACCTGTGTGCCAAATTTCACGACTGTAAGAGCGATAGATTCGTCTGGACATTGCGCACACGCTCACAAACATTGCCTTTTATAAGTATAGATCATAGTTTAAATTGCGCTATGTAGATGTTTGTATTTCTTTTGGAACATTTATATGCATTGCTTAATTATCTTACATTTGAACATTATTGCAATATAAAAATTTTGTTGTCCCCAACACTATTTAGTTTTCTCCAGTATTAAAAGGAAACTCACTGCATTTTACTATGTTCTTTCTTTGTGAACATGATCCTTTCACAATATTTACTTTATTTTATAAAAAAGGAGCATCTCATACTTTGCATTTTATTGTGTTGCTCATTAGAGATTTATTTAACCCTTTGTGGCGAAGTGTGCCAGTTAATGGCACACCTAATTTCACTCGCTTCTCAACCATTAAATTCAACTATATTTGAAAATACTAGGTTTAGGATTGGGCTAATAGTACTCCTTTTAGAATGTATATAGCAGTCTTTTGAAATTTTGTTTCGGAATAGGAATTATTAGAGATAAAGTTTGGGAAAATTCCTTGACTCGGAGATAAGAAATTTTTCAGTTCTGGACGTTTAACAATTTTAGCAAAGTTACTCGAGAATTTTGCTCCAATATTCTTGAAGTTTTAATTTATAATTTCCTGTAAGATTCAACAATAATTTTTGAGTGTATCAAGGTGGCTGTATCTAAGGGGGTTCTCATGAGGGGGGTGACCCGAAAGGGGGACGACCCCCCCCCCTCAGAATGAAGTAAGTTTTTTAAAAAAACCTTTTTTGTAGATTCTATGTCTAGACAATAAACTAAACCCATTCATGATGTTTTCTCATCATATTTCCAAAAAATTATTGCCTTGTGTCGCAAAGGGTTAAAATCTTATTTGCTTGTGTTCTCAAAAATAAAGATACGGAAAGTACTCTAGTTACATCAATTCAATAAAATATT
Organism: Araneus ventricosus; assembly: GCA_013235015.1. Classification (NCBI taxonomy): domain Eukaryota; kingdom Metazoa; phylum Arthropoda; class Arachnida; order Araneae; family Araneidae; genus Araneus; species Araneus ventricosus. Next base: position 2,738 of record BGPR01005381.1, read on the forward strand.
TTTTTTATGTTCTATATATTCTTTCTTTAAATATACTTTAAAATCACTATTTAAAGATACATGAATAATTTTATTTCATTAAAGCAGATTAACTTGATATTTAAAATAAAGTGATTTAAATCAGTGATTTTTTAAAAAAAAATCAGTTGATTTAAATCGCGATTTAAATCAGTGATTTTAATCAACTGATTTAAATCACCGCAACCCTGATTACTACATTAAAAAATAATATTGTTTGATAAAAATGCATTCTCTATTGTTTCTAAAAAAAGAATGAAACCAAACAATGTACAACAAAAAAAACGTTAAATGTTTTTGTGGAATTTTATCTCTCAGTTCGCCCAACCGGAATGGCACCTGGAGTACGAGGATGGGAAAGTCAGCGCATGAGACTCGTAATGGGATCTATTTTGCGTGGTTTACATTCCTCGTATTGTTTTCAGAGGCGATCTAATTACTCAAGTACGCCGAATGTCACAAAATGGGTGGAGATTCTTTATGGTTACCTTATGCACTGCGGGGCTACCTCGAACACGAGGATGAGAAGTTACCGTACAAATAAACGGGCACTCGTCTCCTCTGTCGGTAGAATACTGGTAATTTGACTGGTTCACGGTTCCATCGCCTATGGCGGGACGTACCTCATTGTGAGTGTTCCATGCATGTGGCACTCGTAATAGTGTCTATTACATATGGTTCACAGTACCCATATCAGTGGCGGTCTGGTCCTTTACTGAATGTCCTAGTGGCTGGACAAATCATTCTTTGTGATTATGATTATTCTTTATTATTATTATTCATTTATTCACAGAAAAGTTCTCTTTAGTTTTTTTCATGCGTCGTTTATTATTACCTAATTCTCCTTATCAGGTGTTCTTTCCGCTGTTCCTGTATTCTACCAAACAAACATTATTGGGCACCGAGAAAAATTCAATTACACGCATTTATTCCCCCTTTGCTTTATTATAATATTTATTTCAGCAGTATCAAATAATTTTGTACTCTTTTCTCAGCTAAGTCTTCTTCTGGCCACTGTGTTCGGCTTGATTGTTTACCGCATCATCCTGGTGACGGTACTCACTGCCAGTGATCACCACATCTGGAAGACATATGCCAAAATCACCACATCCATCACCGCATCTTTAGTCAATCTAGTCGTCATCATCATCATGGATAAAGTGAGTGACGCTTTCACTTATTTTGCAGCGTGACTATCAGATATTGTATTTAAAAATCTTCATGAGAAGAGTAACTAGTAGAGAAAATTTTATTTATAAATTTAACGATGATGAAACCAGTTGTGGTAGCAAAATACGGAAGTATAAAAAATGTATCATTTCGTAGTTTAACAGGCAACACCACCTTCCTCAATTTTTTTGAAATTTCAAAGAGGAAGAAGATACTCAATTTTTCGCAATCGATAAACGAATATTTCAGGTTTTTTTTAACATCTAGTAATAACGTGCAGTCTTTTATGCATATCACATGTTTAAAAGTTCAGAAATATTGGTTATTGGTTGCGAAAAATTAAGTATTTTCTTCCTCTTTGAAATTTCAAAAAATTGAAATAGATGGTGTTGCTTGTAAAGCGACGATTTCCCTCCATGAGTGAGAGAGCGCCGTTTATACGAACTTTGTAAATGCAAATACTCGGTTAATTTTTCTCATCATAACAACCAATTGAAATAAACTAATATAAAATCAGGGGCAGATCGTGTATAGGGACTGCGGAACTGCAGCACCTCCAACTTCTTTCAGTGTATAAATTTAATTACTTGCTTATTTTGTTTAACGGGAAATATTGAAACCCATCAAGAAATCTAATATTTCTACGCTTTCAATCTTCAGGCGAAAAGCAGGATAAAGCTGGGTTACTCTACAATTTTCCCTATACTCTGTTCTAGATGAATAAGTTTTTCCTTTGTTCCAATTTCCTTCTGTTTAGTTACAATACGCAGTTTTTTCCAATACAGCTTTTAACTAAGAAAAGTACTGCTATCAAAGCTGCACCAGGAATGTTAGAAACTGTGTTTTAAACATTTTTCTACTGCGGAGGAACGCGAGGTGAACTATTCATCTTTAGTTTATACGTCCGTAAAACAATAAGCCAATGCATTAAAAATGGACTAACCTTAGAAAACCAGTCACATTGACTCCATGTTTCCAACAACGGTGACACCTCAGTTCCAGAGTTAATACGAGCATCGATAGTGTACCAGCATTCAGCGTGCAAAAATGAATGTCTCGAAACTGAAAAGTGCAGTATAATTTCAACGTTTCTCCCTTCGCAGGGGATTCCCAACCCCCCTTAAATCACTTCTAGGTTGGGATATTATAAAACAATAAAAACGTTTAAAAGTTCAGTATTTTAATTGAAAAATGGAATGCTTCTAATTGAGTGGTGGATCCTAAAGGGAGCTCCGATAGAGGTAGAAATCTACATTTATATACGAGGGCGGTACGATAATAAATGTACAAGGCGAAATTACGCTAGCAATTATAATTCTGGAAATATTTAATACATTTCACAAAAACTACATACTTTTTTTATTTCTCGGCATTATCTCCGTAAACGTTGAGACATTTATCCGAGTGTGACATTAGTTTGTACATCCTTCATGGTACTGCTGTTTGTCCAGTTGCTTGAAGTATTTTAGAACGGTGTTTTGCAAATCCTTCTGATCCTCAAAGCATTTTACCGCAAAAAACTTCTTTAAAGGTCCAAATAAATTAAAATAAATCCGCAGGGGGCTAAATTTATACTACAGGGTGGATGTTGCAGGACCTCCCATTTCCTTTGTTCTAATCACGTTTTGGTTTGCTTTGACATATGGGGTCTTGCGCCACCGTGCAAAAGATTAACTCCTTCGCGTATTCTTCCTGCTCTTTTCTATTTAATGGCTGTATGAAATTTTTTGAGAGTTTTGGAGGGAAAAGGATTTGGAGATCAGGAGGATTTGCAAAAAAACATTCTGGAATACTTCAAGCAACTTGACAAAGAGCAGTACCATGAAGTGATGTTCAAACTAGTATCACGCTGGTATAAATGTTTCAACATTTACGAAGATTATGTCGAGAAATAAACAAAAGTATATAGTTTTTGTGAAATGTTTTAAATATTTTTCAGAATTATAACTGTCAGAGTAATTTCGCCTTGTAGTTTTATTATCGGACCTCCCTCGTACAAAGATACCTCGGTTTTCGTTGATAATCCATCCGAAAACAATCGGCAAAATCCGAAATCGACGAAAACGAGACAATTATTCCCACATGAATCAATGTGAATCCAATTAATTCGTTCTAGGTACTCCAAAATACTTAATAAAACGCATTTTATAGAGAATAAATATAGTGTTTAATACTGAAAACAATCAAAAATTAATATAAAATGAATATAAAAGGCTCATGTAAAGAATAAGTGAACATTTAACATGGAATTTATATTTTATACCTTTCTAAAAACTCTTCTTGGTGTATGGAAATCGGCGAGGAGGAGAGAGAGAGAGAGTTGCAGATATTACTGTTTGAAAGGTGAATCCCCCTCCGTAGGGACCTTAGGTATCAAGACACTATCTGGAGTCACTTCCTTTTTTGGTCTTTTGACACTAGGACCAGCTTCAGAATCAGTGGACCCATGTCGCACAAGAAAGCTGTCCAAAGAGATCTGTTTCACCGACGAAACCCGAGATGTTTCGTGAAAAATCGCCAAAAACCGGGATAGTATTGTAAATAGGTTTAATTATATTTAGTTATATTAACGACCTAAAGGGGGTGGGGCTGTTTCAGGATGTACCTCATCGTTTTAAACCATCGGCAGAGGACAAGAACGACACCTGAATTGCCAACTCGATTTCCAAACTTCCAAAGCAGACAGATTCAACGGACACAAGACTGCATATCAGGAAGATCTTGGTCAAATTGAGTCTTCAACTGGAGGCTTTCCCGTTCCGAAGTCAAGACTGCGTCACCATACCACAACGGCCCTTTATTTTCGGGAAGAATCATGTCAAACAAATTTAATTAAGGAGAAAAATCTCAGATTAAACATTCCATTTTAATTCCAGTCATGAAATTGGACAAAAAAAAGTGCGTTGAAACTTATGGATTCGCGGACATTTTTAATCCAATCTAAGACCCCTTTTCATTCTAGCGCAAATACCTACAAGATACAAAGAAAACTAATAACGAGGAAGAAAACAAAGGAAACATAAACAGATTAATTCAGGAGTAGAATTCTTTAAGAAATATATCTTTTTTTCTCTTGCGCTGTGTGCTTTTCATTTCAACCAGTTATGTGGTCTTGAGCAGTTCAGACCTATTTTTGGAAATTTCATTTTGAGAAAATAAAATAATTATAATTTTATCTTTCCGTTGGAGTAGTTAGGAAAATATATGTTTCATTAAAGTAAAGAAAAATATAAAAGCGTTGTATTTTTTTTTCTTTAGGTTTACAGAGAACTTACTGCCAAACTCACAAATTTAGGTAAATACTTATTAAAACTTTTTCCTATTTTGTAGCATTCAAGATTTTAAATATAATTATTATTATTATTATTTCATTTTCTACACAAGTGAACAAAAACTCATTCTTTTGATCTTTTTAAACATGCGATCCATTTCTTTTCCAGAGCAACCTCGTACCCAACGAGAGTATGAGGATAGCTTCACTTTTAAAATGTTTTTGTTTGAATTCATCAACATGTACTCATCTCTCATATACATTGCTTTTTTTAAAGGCCGGTAAGTAAAAGATTTGTTTATTACCATTAAACTACCGATATCATTTTAATCTTTATAAGTAGCGCGTTAGTATTTCGTCGCTTAACAAGCAGCACAACCGATTGAAATTTTAAAGAGGAAGAAAAAATTGAATTTTTGCAACCAATAGCGAATATTTCTGAATTTTTTTCACATCTGGTAGGTCTCATGTTTATATCGTACGTTAAAAAAATTCAGAAATATTCGTTATTGGTTGTGAAAAATTCATTTTTTTTCTTCCTCTTTAAAATTTCAATCGGTTGTGCTGCTTGTTAAGAGACGATTTTAATCCTAAGTATATGTTTCAAGATACATGGTAAATTCAAAAATTCCTTATGACTTTTCATATTTTATCTCATTTTTATTTTGAACAAAAAAATTGATTCTAAATTAAATTGTAAAAAAACTCCCACTCACCAGTCATGAAAATTTTCGATAGTTATGTGGTATCCCATAAGTCTAGCATAATTTAGCCAAGACCATGACTCAAGAAATTGTAATAAGGAGAAAGTGTGGCATCCTTTGTTGGTCAAACTATCTTTCAGAACCTGGAGTAGAAGTCTGACAGAGCTCCAAAACATGGGGGAGGGGAAGAAGGCGCTTCTTGAAGAGCTTTCAAAGGAAACTGTCCCACATTTTTCGTTTCCTTGAATGAAAACCACTTGAGCCAGCTTGATTGCTGCTTCAGCAATCCGTTTCTAAAGTTCACATCGATCTACTAGTCTTTAAGTAACGATGGTTAAGGAAATAGCCAAAGGAAAGAACACACAACCTTCTCGCAATTAATTTAAGGTTTTTTTAAAACTATCTACGCGAGTTCTTTACATTCTGTCTGCTTTTTTATACGAAACTTATTTGGGATTGGGTTTTCTTCCGTTTTTCAGATGAACAAATTAATTTGCTATGTTATTTTTAATTTTGGAAATAGAAATAAAATACTTTGGGGGAAAATAACGGATGTGACTTAAGACAGTACTGTGAACAATGGTCTGTAGTGATATAAACAGAAATCGAATGTCAGCAACCAAAATAATGAAGAAGGAAATCGGTTAAATCAGTTGGATTATTTAGATTGTGTTCAAGCGATCTAAATAAAAATAGTAACCAATTAAATAAAAATACATTTTTTATCTTTCAAATATAAACCTTTCTCTTTGGGATCTCACTACAACCTTTTCAATCTGTTTGCTCCTCAGTTTTTGTATTTCCTATTCATTATTAACTCAATAGATCAAAGTACGAGGTCTCTCCAAAAGTAGTCCTTGTGTAGCCTCAAAATGGAAAATTGACGACACTAAAATGAACCAATCATTTTTCACGTTTTCTATGCAGGATAAGCTTCCAAATAATGCAATATTTAATAAGGAATTCAGAACTTGCTCGCAACATATTTAGGCTTATGGTGTTTTAATTTGGTGTTTTTGGCTGTAAACTGTGCTTTCTCAGCATCAATATATATATGTTAAAAGCTGAACAGATTGAAAAATATATTTTCCGTGTCGGATATCTACAACATGTAGAAAAAACGCGATAAAAATCTCTATTTTCCTGAATTTATTTTGATGGCAAATATGACAAGTTATGTCAATATTCGAAACGTTCCCCGTATAAAATATGATACTCAAACACGAGACATATTCTAAATTCTTTCCTTCCACATAAAAATGTTTTTGACAGAAAGGAAGACCTTCTACTATAACTATTTACATGCAAAATGAATTTTTAGCTGCGGAAGCAGCTTTCCATCTTAAATATCGTCCATATATTTGGGGAGATTGTTACGATGTTTCCGAAGTAATAAATAGGATCATCAAAAATATCCTATAGAAAGGTTAGGGTGTCTCTTTCAATTAGTTACAGATTAATTGAAGAATGTGTTTACTGAGCGAATAAACTTAGCAATACATTCGCTTGTTTAACCCTTTCTCTACGGCGGTTTGCTTCTTCGTAACGGCGCCTCTGAACCAGACCCCGTGACAAAGTATACACATTGCGCATGGATAGTCTATGAGTTTCGGTTTACGTCTTACGCCTGAACAACGCCACCAAGGCATGCTTTCGGAGAAAAGTGACTTTTCTTTAAAAGCCATGCATTCATAATTTCTACATAAACAATAATTATTATAATTAAAATATAATTAATATATACTGTATAGTATAAATATTAATTTATGTTCGAATGAATGCTGCCGGCTATTACCAGCGTTCGTCTCCTCGGTTTGCTTTGTGGATGTCGGCTATAGCCGCGTTAGTATCGAAAGGGTTAATTAGATTAGATCAAAATTTCACGCCACGCCAACGAGAGGTTGTTTGACCTCAGCAGATCTCACATACATCAGCTTTGGTATGTGAAGCGAATTTTCTCTGAAAGCGTGTCTCAAACCCTCGACTCCTCTACCAAGGTCGTGAACTCCTTGGTCTAGACTCCTCTACCAAGCCACTGCGAATCTGTGTTCCTGTTTGCATCAGTTATAGATTTAACATGTAAACTGATATCTAAATTGATGTGCAGATTTTATTTACTTATAAAAATTCGTTTGAAATATCCAGTGATACTTGCAGCCTGTATTATTGCAGCATGAAGAGAGAAATTTTTAGGAATTTTAGAAACAAAGGAATATTTGAGTATTTCCAGATAATTATGTTCTTCAATTTCGTTTAACATTCATCTCATAGGGATTTAAATACATATAAATAAAATCTTCCCCTAATAGTATTTAAATTAAATAATAATAATAAGTATAAAATATAATACACGAGAAAATAACATACAGGATGAATTCGTTTTATTAAAAATTCGTTCTAAAAAAATTCAGAAGTAGCCTAGCAAAAAACGAGATAGAAACAATAAATTTTAACTAATCAATTAAGGTGAGGTAGTCAGCAAATAATAATAGTATTGTATCATCCATATTTTCTTTCTCTTAGTTATCAGTGGTAAAAATTAAACACCTACAGAGTAAAGAAAAAACTGAATAATAATTATATATAAATAAAATAAGTATAAATGGAAAAATAAAACGTGCTTTAGAAAACTATATTTCAGATCATATTTAATATGTTTCTCAAATAAATAACTCAAAAATTACTGATTATTAACAATTTATCTGCCCATGAATGAACTAGTGGGTTAGGGTATGCCATGGCTAAGGAACAAGTATTGGAGGAATAATGTTATTAATTCTACTCTCTGGCTGTAGTCTTAACCAGTGTTATTCAAAAGCTGGTAGACTGATATGCGTGTGCATTCGCAACGAATTACTGATTGCTGAGAGTTTTCCTGGTGTTTCCAACAAACAGAACACACAGCGGAATGTCCTCTAAGAAGGCAAACTACTCCCATATAGTCTGACTTCTACCTCAGGTGATACATAGATGCTGCAAGGTAACTTTAATCTACAGATGAAGCCACTTTCGCTTTATCTCGAGTCATTGACTTCTGGAATAGATATGTTTGTTAGACCAAGTGGGATTAGAACCTCTAACGCAATTTATCTATGCTCAGGACCGTACCGAGGGGCTGGCGAAATTGAACCCCGCAAAGGGTGCAGGCAGAGGTGAGAAGCAAAAATGACCAATAAAAAAATAAGGTTTAAGTGTTAGATTGGCATAATCTCTAGTGCAAATAAAAAGGAATTCAAGGAAAAGTCTTCTGTGGCTGATTAAAAAATACGGGAGCTGTTAGTTGCTGTGTCTATGGATAGCTAGCAACTGTACTTCAACTTGCTTTTTACTTTACACTACGACACACCCCTGACTCCAGAGATAAAAATCTCCGGTTTGCAGTTTGGATGAGTGTGCGTAGAAACTTTATTGAAGAAAAAGATTACAGGACTTCTACTTGCTGAGGAGTGAGGGGCCGGACGAGGATAATTTTTTTAAATACGAGGATGCAAAATTTGCTTAATCTGTCAAAGAAAAAAAATTACAGAATATTAGTTTTTCCAGGGGAAGGAGGTGGTCATAAAGGCAATGAAAAATGAACAAAAAATCTACCAACGGTGTGCGATCGCCTTCATACGGTCCTGTCTATGCTCAAGTTATGTTAACTTATAAATTAGATATAAAATACATTCAACATAATATGGATAACTCGTTCTCTAATGTATAGGAACTGAAATGTGGGAGGAATTTCAAAATGACGTGCTATGAGTGAGATGTAGTTACTTTTACTCTTAGGTTATATGGAACCCGTATTGTCAGAATGTCTTTGTTACGAGAGGTTTGCTGTAAAATATATGACAAAATTTCAAGTTCGTCTCAAATTCCTTAGAAATTGTTTCTTAAGTCCATCCATCCAAAAAAATGAAATGATTGAATGAAAGTGAATTGCAATTCTAAAAACATATTTATGTCTTAACCTTCCAGCGGGCGCGCCTGCACAAATTTTACGACATATCGTGAATCGTATTACATATATATATCGCGTTGTTTTACAAAAATAAATGCAACTTTTATTTATGTTATCTGTATTTATTAGCTTAATAGTAAACAAAGATTTTATAAATATAAATTGTACTTAAATTTATAAGAGAACGATATAAATATGCAATACGATGCACAATGCAAGTATTTCTTGCGTACGCGCTCCCGCTGGAAGGTTAAAGGAATCTTCTTAAATCGCATGACATATTGAACAGAAATTTTGTCATTACTTATCGTTAAGAAAAGATATTCATCAACGAGATTGATGGCTAATTGTAATTTTTACGGTAGGTATTTTCTTTCCGATATAAGGTTTAAAATATCGAAAAGAAATAAACAATAAAATAAATATTTCAGATGAAACTTGTGTTTTTTGGATATTTTTATAAAAATTTCAAGAAGCTTTCAAATTGTGAAAATGTTTATATAGAACACGAACACTCGACTCTGACTAGATATTTTTCTCGTCAAAGAGTAGTAATTGCTATTCACCTCTCATAAAACTTCAAATTAGCATATGCAGTGAAACTTCGCATAACGAGCGGAATAAATTGTAAAAAAAAATGACTCGCTTAACGAGTGACGAGGAGAGAAGTCCCGGATTGTGCTATATCAATCCGTGTTCAGCACTCTTTCCGCTAGTATTTTAGTGTTTTGCTTGTGATCAGACATTTTTCAAAGTTGTATCCAGACATACTAGTAGTTCTGTGAACAGTAGATATTATTCATTATTCATTGTTATTCATTCTGAAGACAGCATTGTTTGTAGGGACACCGGACATCATAATTAACTCTCAAGGAGATACACTGGTGTACTAAAGTTTAGCACAATTCTTAAGGGGCGAATTTGGATAAAATGGTTCGCATTCTGCTGAATTGGCAAAACATCGCTAGCTCTTTTACTTCGCTTATCTTTAAGCGGCATATCAAAATATTTTGAAAAAGATGGCGACAAAAATTTCATTCAATCCTTAAATAAGGATTGAATTTTTATTATTTAAAAAAATCATCGAGAAAATTTCACTATTAAATAGGCATCAAATTAAAATATTTTTTTCCAACTCACTTCGTTAGAAATAAGGAGATGGAATTCAAAATAACTTGGCGATAAACATTGCACATTACAATTTGGCGAAAATATTTATATAAGCGAAATGCTTTCGTTGTTACGAAGATCAGACGATTTATAAGGCAGGCGAAATTAGGAGCGTCTGATAATTCCATTTAGGCTTAACAATAACATTCGAATTTTTAAAGTTCTTAAAATTGCCGACTGCGGCTCATAGGTATAAAAGAAATTATTTAGATGGTGAATGAGTTTAAATATAAATTTAGAACTAAAAGATAGCCAAAGATTATAAAAATAGATAACACTTATTTAGCGAAATGCGGATAACGATACAAAGCGATAAGCGAATTGTGTTTATTTACAACTCTGATGTCATAATCTTAATGTTGCCACTCACTCTTTTATTACCACTTAAATTGATTAATGCAATAATTATATATAATTAAATTAAATATTTTATTATGGAATTAAAATAAATAGAAATAAAATAAATACACCGTTTCCTATTGCTTCAAGAAATATTTCTGCCAAATTTGCAGGAAATCGAACAATGCATTTGTTTGTAATCGCGTAAGAAACTTACAGACAGACAAACGCCAAATTCTGAAGTTAAAACGTAAACTTCGCTTCGCTCGGTCAATTATTTGTGATTATTTTGCAAAGTTTTAGAACCCTTGAGAAAACGTTCCCGAAGAAAAAACAGCAAAAATACAGCTATGAGATAAGAAAAATAACGATAGAAGTGAAACTCAAAATCATTGAAAAGCGAGAACGATATGTGAGCGTGGCTTAGTAGGCACACGCATATACAATCAATCTACATCAACGATTTGCACTATCCTAAAGAACAAGGACGTAGTGGAGGATATATATGATTCAAAGGTAGAGAGAAAAATGTATACGCAACGGTTGCATTTCTCGAAGATGTTGAAAGGTTACTTCTCATGTAGACAAACGAAAAGCAATTGCAAGGCGGCGACACTAATAACAAGATCATCATTGATAAATTTAAGATAACATTTTTGATAACACTCGAAAGTTATTTTGGAGTGTCGTCAAAAACAAGTCTCTCCAGACAGCTAGTAAAAAAAATTAAGTATCATAATTAATAAACTATTATTTTGATATTTTAGTTTTCTGCAAATCGAATTCACATTCCAGGTTGGTTCATTCCGCGATAGAAAAAAAGATGAAGATGATTCAAGCTCCTTAATATTCTTATGTATATTTTTCTTTGAATAAACATTGTAATTTTTTATTCTTTGTTTCGGCATGAAACGCATTATCGTATTTTACATTCATTTCTATGAGAAAAATTGTTTCCCTTAACGAGTGTTTGACATTAAGAGTAAGCTACTGGAACGAATTGTGAACTCGTTAAACGAGGTTCCACTGCGTATGTGCTTATTATAATTGGAGGTCCATATAGAATTGTTTTTGCAGAATTCCCAAATTTTAAACCATTTTTAGATTCACTATTAATTCAAATACGGGCCCATTCCTACAGCAATAATTTATAATTATTCTGATTTCAATATATTTTTATATATCACTAGGCGCTCTCGCCGCCCTCCGGTTCGCGGCCAGCGCCCACTTTGCTCAGCACTGCCCCTGCCACCTCGCTGCTTCGAGGTTCTTAGCCACTATTTTTTTCAGTTTTAAATACTGCATGAAGATCAGTGTAACAGACCAAAAAACCAAAGTAGATTTCGCGCGCGCGCGCGCGCGTATTCTTTGTAAACAATAGATTCCTTTAAAATTGTAAAATCTTTCAATAAACCTCATCTAGTTGTATAACTTTCTCACGAATTTCGGCATGAAAGTCTTCATATCCATAAATACAGAATAATATCGCCCTAAATAAACAGTTTCGATCACTACAATAGGTATTTGACACGCTATTGAGATGGAACTGTTAGGATCTATATATTTAAAATAATATAAAACCTTCAGATAGTTCGGCAGACCCAACCACTCGACAGATTTCGATAATTTTTATTTAATATTAAAGTTTATGACGTCTAGATATGTCATCAAGGACCGTCTGCCCACCCACCCCCCATTTTTGAACGAAATCGAAAAAACATTTATCCACCATACATTCTCTATATGTTTTTCCGATTTCGTTCGAAAATGGGAGGGGGAGGCACACGGCCCTTGATGACATATCTAGACTTCATAAGCCTTCACATGAAATAAAAATTATCGAAATCCGTCGAGTGGTTGGGGCTGGCGAACTGTCTGAAGGATTTACCATATTATTTTAAATATATAGATTATATTAACCTTTATTTTAATTGTTTATTTTGCAAATGTGGAAAAATATTTAATACCATCTTTGTGAAATACAATGAACGCCTCCCATAATATGCCGTTCATAATTCTTTGGAACCACCTATTGAAACTAAATACTATATTTCAGTATAACTTAAACAAAATTTACTTAATATGCTTTAAGAATATCGAAAACAATTCGAAAATTAAACGTTAATGCCAATAAGATATATAAGGATCCTGCAAGACATAGATCCATTTATTCTAAGTTTTACATACCAAACTTATTGCAATTTTTTGTTTAAAAGATGAGTTGTGCAAAAAAGACTCATTCTAAAAACTGCCAAAATATGAGATTGTGTTTCCTTCTTAATTGTTTAAATCTTTTTGTTCTGAAATTTCATTCCTTCCTCAGTATATTATAGAAACTAAAGATACAGATTTAGAGTCGTTCTAATATATGTCAAGGATTCCTTTTTATACTGACATAAAAGTTTCAATTATTTTAAAAATCAAAAAGCTGCCGAATCATTTTCCGAAAAACAAATGTTGATAATTTCTTCATAATGATTGATGAATTATAAATAAGTAAAGTTGCATTTACATATGAAAGTTACAAATTAGAAGAAGTATACTGAATATTTTCAAACATTAATTAATATTCTAATCTTGTTGCTCTTAAACTTTCCAAAGGATTAGCCTGGCTGGTCTTTCAATTAGTTATAGAAAGTTAATTTCTCAACTAATTAAGCTCCTAATAATATATTCTACGACTGCTTTTTTTTGTTTTCATCGAATTTTAAGTCCATTATTCAAATATTTCTAGAAAGATAATTTCAATTAATTGTGTTAGCAAACTTCAAGAGAAATTATCACTTTCAGTTCTTACTTTGTTCTAAAAATGAAGAGAAAGTGTCGATTAAAGAAGTTTGCCTCTAAAATATTCGGAAGATGCAATTAATTTATGGCAAAATCGGTACTGTTTCTTTCATAGTTAACGGTTATTTAAGTTTAGTAATAACCTTTTAATATGGATGAAAATGAAGCTATTCGTACTAAAGAGGTAAACGCTTAATTAAAAATAACACTGGCTGCCTAGATTATAATCGGATTATTTCAGAAAAGTCTTCATTATAGCAGTTTTCAATATAACGGGATGACATCAAAGGAGGATTTCTGCGAATAACTTCACCTTTCAAAGAAATGTGTGGATTAAGTAACCTAAGGACATTAATTTATTGCGGGAAGATTATAGTATTAAAAGAAGATGGGATTACAAAGAGAGTTAATGAAAATCATTTCGAAATCTGTCTTTACGAGAATTAATAACAAGCTTAAGTTAAGCTAGCTAACAAAAAGTATAACATTGGGTTGCTAAAAGTGTATCCAGGTAATAATAAATTTTAAAACGATATAGGTAAAAAATGTTAATCCCTATCCTTATCCTCTATATATTTCTTTAAAATTCTTTCAGTGATACTATTTTATAATTTCCTTAATATTATATACTTAGGGCAGAGATAACCTGATGGCCCGATTCCTCCAAATGCACCGAGTATGTTGACATTATACAAGATAAGCAACAAAAATACCAAGCATGGCAATGGGCTTACTTTGGGAGGTACTGGAAGCTTGGAGAGTGCATCATTGGCTCATTCATCAGTACGCCTTTGCAAATTATGACTTCCCTCAAAATAACCCTCGTATAGTTTAAAAATAGTGCATTGATACAGCAAATCAAATTTAAATATTTTACTAGGTTTCAGTTATAGTTTTCGAGATATTTTATAGACTTATATTTTCCGTCACTATGCATGCAATTTTTCAAAGGAAAGATGCTGGAGACACCGTTTAGAAAACTTTTTATGATTTCTTTGTGTTTCTTCATCGGAAACTCTTCACTGAATCTTCGTTTTATGAAAGGATATTTTACAAATGATTAGGCATTTACAATGTTTTTTTTTTAAATCTTATCAGTAAAGAACTAAAAATGGATGTTATATTTCTTATATTGTCTGGAATGGCTTATTGACAAAAGGCGAAAACATGCAGTCGCTTACTTTGAAAATTCATACACATGAGGATTATTTACATTTCTTTTTCTTTTCATGATAATCGCTAAAGACTGCTTTTACTGCGTTACATGCAAATTTCTTCGGTTCATATTTAAATCCTTATTGTTACTCTCCTCTCCTTGAAAATATTACTATAATAATATTATTATAATTATATTATTTTAATATTATTATAATTATATTATTATAATTATATTTTATAATTATAATATTATTATAATTATGTTATTACAATACAACCCCTGGTTAACAGAACTAAAGGGGTGGGGGAGCCGTATCGGATAACGATTTTTTCGGTTAAGCCATGAACATCTCTTAATATTTTGCATATAAAATGTTTCGATAGTAAAACGAATTCCTCTCTTTGTAGGCCACACTTATGTTCTTTTTAAAGTTAATCCTCCGTCGGGTGCAATATTCGCACCTGTGAGTTTGGGCGCAATGGGCCTGACAGACTCAGGGAAACAATATCGTAATTAATGTTTTAATGCCCATTAATTTTATTTTTAGCATTTTAAAATTAATCACTGACCTTCTTCGGGAGAGTTAAAAGAAAAAAAGTGGGAATACTGCTGTAAAAAAAATCTCTCCGTCGCAAATATTTTCGTGCAGTACAGTACGTGATTTTTTGGATTTGCGATTTCAGACGCATTTCGGATAACCCGGGTTTTGGTTATCCAGAGTTCGGTTAACTGGGGTTTTATTGTTTAATAATATTTAAGTAGGTAATTTAAAGTTTAGTAGAAGCAAAAACAAAATAAACAATCATATCTGAAGACGATATATAAACAATGTGCACATGGCAAATTTTTCATATCAATTAACTCTTTTTTTTCATTTTGGAATGATTAAGGAAAATTTAATTTGGCCTTAAAGAAAATTTCAATTTCTTATTTGACCTAGGCTTAATTTTATGACTATCAAAGTGATCAATATTGGAGGTAAATAATTTGACAATTGTGACAAGTGATGACAATTAATTTCTTGTCAAACGAATCGTAGTTAATATGTATTGATATATTCGTGCCTTAAATAATAAGACTTTCTTCTTTTCTTAGATTTTTTGGCCATCCAGGACAAGCCTTTACTTTATTTGGCTTTAGACAAGACCAAGTAAGTTTTCCAATATGGATTTAGAAATTTCAAAAGGCTATTATAATTTAGCAATAATTTAATAGGTAAATTAGATCAATTATTCAACTTTTTGTTTTCTTCTTCGTAGTGTGAGCTTGGAGGGTGCCTTTTCGAAGTATGCGTTCAGCTGGCCATCATCATGGTTGGAAAACAAATTTTAAATAACATTTCTGAGCTTTCTTGGGCGTAAGTATTTCGGAATATTTTCTGATGCATAGAATGGTAATGAAAACGGTTGCTAATATTCTCTCGGCATTCTGTCGTGTGTCGTCAGAGAATTTTAGAAGTGTAGCCGGGATATCTGAAATCAGACTGTATTTGAATTGTGAACATCGACATATAAAAGCTTATTTTCCCCGTCAATCCTTAACCCTTTGCACTCCGAAAAATAATAAGAGACATAATTATACAAGATAGGGGTGGCCAAATATTGCCCACTTAAGCAATTATTTTAATCAAAGGACTAATTTAAGTGCAATTTCTAAAAATTGTTCTAATCTATTACCTGGACTGTTATCTAAAAACAAACTGAATTACAACTCTAATGCATAAGCTTAACAACAGACGCAAATTTTTTTTTTTTTTAGATCGCGACATTTACTACTAAAAAAGTGTTCCTAATATCGCCCACTATATGTTCCTAATATCGCCTATGTCTAAAATAGATTGAAATAAAATACAACTGATGTTATGATCATACTTTCTTTATTAAACATGAAAATTAAGGCACAACAAAATTGAAAGTAATGCAAGACTGGTTTTTTTCTACTTTTATTCTTTTAACACTTTTCTTCTAAATATAACATGAATATAAAACACAACTTAGGAGCATTGTCACGTGATAAGACATCAGCCATGTATATTTTAAGGTAATTTTTTTTATTTAATTCCCGACATAAGAGTGCAAAGGGTTAAAACATTCTAAACACTTGGGTGAGTCGGCTGACGTGAATTTAAAAAAATAAAAGCTTATGTTTTAGAGAATCATATCTTTTCTTTCAAAGAAAGGAAAAAGATATATGACAGTCAACACTCTTCAGGATTAAACTCAAAATAATCCATTGTCCAGAAAATAAATCTAAGCCTTCCTATTGTTGTTCTGAATCGTGATAGAGATAGCTTTAGGTTGTTTTTAAAGCACGCAACTCCAAAAAATTTAATATACGAGTCGTTCAACTGCTCTTCTAGAATTTTCTTCTGGCATTCCTTCTCCTCTGAGCTAGATCTGACGAAAATTCATCTGTTACGAAAGCCGAACTTGATTAAAAAACCGCTGTAAAATCTTGTCATGGGAAAGAAACATATGAAATAGTATATGCAAGATGCCACGCAGTGGAAAAGTATTTCAGAAACATAAAAACATGGATTCTAAGCTCGAAAGAGAAAAAAACGTGAAGCATGATTTGTAAAACTAACGAAACATTTTTTTTTTCACTTGCTAGCAATAGCTTTTGAACTTGAAATACTGCATTTTTTTATATAAGGCTATGACGTGGGAAACGTATGTTTCGTTTATTTGTGATCTTTTACCAGCTCAACTCTCAAATGTTCTTATGCCTATTAATTCAGAATATGTTTTCTTTAAAAAAAACGAACTGAATTTCAGGTCGTTTACACAATTATTAATACAGAATTTGGCCTTTTCAGATTTTAGTGTGAATATCTTCTTGCATTCAGCTTTTAGACGAAATTATCCATTCTAATTTCAGCATCACTGAAATCACTATTACGTTTCGCCCAACTAAACTAGTTCATTGAAATTGAATGTAACACTATTCAGACATTATGTTCCAAGCATTTATTTTTTAAATATATATACGCATTTCTTTTTTTTAAATGTGTGTGCTTGTGTGCATCAAATCTATATACAAGGAGAAACAAAATTCCTTAAACAAACTTTAAGGATAGGTCAGGCATACAGAAACAAATCATTTTTACAACAGATCATGAACTCACAAACGCAAAGGGCAACAACTTCAGGGGACTTTTTGTTAGTGTATCAAGTAAAAGGAAAGGATGCACTAGATAAAGTATATATCAGAGGCTTAATGCGATACACATTCGCAATAGCACATTTGCATAATAACAAAATCACAAGTCTTGCGCAGCATGATAGATGCAATGGTAAGTAGGATGCAATATCAATTTATTTTATTATGTCGTTAAGAACACTACCCCTCAACAACTGTGCCAAATTTCAAAACTACGCTATTTTTTTTTTTTCTAATCATCGATTTTTGGCCTTGACTGGACTACCAAGTAAGAGCTCAAATGTCTTGCCTTCCAAAGTGATACACACTGCGCATGTAACTGGGTTGCTGTGCTATTGTAGATCTGTATTCCATTAAACCTGTGTTACACACTTTATATGGTGTATCCTTTTCCTTAATTTCATTTGCTGACAAAGAACTCTCTGCAGCTGTCACCCTTTGTACTTCCCTGCTCTCTTTTAAAAATCGCTTTTTTTTTATGTGTGCCTGACCTATCCTTAATGTTTGTAAACGACCTTTCGGGACACCCTGTGTGCAATCTATTCCATTTCTCCTCCTTTCAATTCAGGATGGTTTTGAGCTGAAAAGTTTTGAACAATTCGTTTTTTGAAATATCTATGAGTAGCAAATAGATATCCGAAACATTTATGATAATATGGAGAAATTTAAACTGGTAATTTACCTTCACAACTTATGAATGTTGAAAGATGAAAATACAATATTGTATCTAAATTCTTTTTTATTTCACATTAATTTCCCTTTTGATGAGTTATTACAAGGAAAGATGAAAAAAGATTGCCATAAAACTATTTGCAGACATGTAATTATGTACAAATTATTAAATGAATACATTTTGTCCAAAAAAAACAAAAATTCTTGAATTTAAATGCGCAATCTAAAAGAAATCTAATATGATGGTTTAATATGATTTCGAGAATAACATTAAAGCGAAAAATCATAAGCATAAAATAAATCAATATGTAAAAGGTCAAAGGGATTCACACAAAGCTGTTCTATTTAAGGCCAAAATCAATTCCAACCATATAAGTACACATGCAGCATTAAAGAACTAGGAAAATATTTAAGAAAATAGGTTAATTTTGTAACTCAGAAAAGCCATCATTGTTTCTAAGAAGTTAAATAGATGTACAAAAATTTTCAATTTCTGGGTTCGGGATGACTTGTCTAGTTTAATGTCTAAACTGACACATAAAGTCTTCAAATCTAATAACACTAGAGTGAAGGCTGAAGGTGTGTTTTTAATGAAATGGTAAGAAAACATTAAAAATTAATTATCTTGAAAAAGACCAACTAATAAATTTTTGTTAGCAAGCTTCTTCGTTATACTTTCAAATGACACTCCGAATTCAGAAGCTGTCACCACTGGAAATCAAATCACAAAACCTTACGCGCAAAAAAATCACTGTATGGGTAACTGTATACCGCAAAGGTATCATTTAGGTCATTTTCATAGAAGATATAATTTATTTCAGTTGATTCGTTAAAATCCATTCACAGATTTATGGCCCTTTTAGGGCGATTTACCAGGAACATCCTGTTTTATGCAAAACAATGCGAGACCTATTTGGACTGGTTAGATTTTAATTTTCCTCATAGAAAACTTTGACAGCCGAGTTATTGCACCTGCACAACACCAACAAGTATATAGTTTGAACACCGCATTCGCCGGGTCTTAATCCGTGTGATTTCTTTCCGTCACGCCACTTGAAGGTTGTGGTGTATTGACAAAATATTACGACACTGGTAGAACTGGAGCAAATCATCGGTCATGAAATGTTTGCGTTATTATCATAATAGTATAATCATTTTTGGTATTGCAGGACGTTGCTGCTAGTTTTGTACTTTGCTTGCATCATGTCATTTTCAGACCAGTTGGACATAATATCAATCGAGAATAATATCTTTTGATTTCCAATGGCTTTCCAATGATTGACAGATTCTGTATCCGGATCGCCACTTTTCTGTGGCGTTTTGTACTGGTACAAGGAAGCATGCTGACAAAAATCTCCGACTTCTCGCAATCATCTCTTACAAGAATAACTGCAGTGAATGCCACCGTTTGCTTACTATTCTTCTTCAAAAACAGTCTGTCGATTTCCGGACATCCTTTATAATTTCAAATAATAGCTGTTAGTAAAAGATGGGGTGTGTTTTTAGGGAAATCATGAACTGGTGGAAGCGTTGGTGGAGGACGCGAGACGGCCCAAAGGATAGAGTTGCCACAACACGTTGGGAGATCGACTACAACTTGTTAGAGTGTGATCGCATGGCCCTCTTCGACGAGTACCTGGAAATGGGTGAGGCCTTTTATTCACTTCGAAATAAATCATTATTAAAAGAAAAAAATTCCAGTGTTGTATATTTTTAGCGATTTTAAAAACACTCTGCCACAACCATCAGAGTGTTCTCCTTCGATTTCTCCGTATGTTACACGATTTGGAAATCAAAATCATTCAAAGATAGCAAAAACAAAGATAAATACTCTGAGAGAATCAAATTAAAGAAACAAGGAATCCATTCGAGTCCATTTTATCAAGGGCTAAGGACTTTATTCGAAATGGATTCAAAATTTGGCTTCTTACGGAAAAATTTTCCAAATATTTTGAATCCATTTCGAATAAAGTCCTTAGCCCTTGATAAAATTGACTCGAATGGATTCTTTTTTCTTTAATTCGATTCTCTCAGAGTATTTATCTTAGTTTTTGCTTTTTTTTTTAATGATTTTGATTTTCATTGTTTTTGGTTTTTTTGTATGCAGCTGCAATTGCCCGCTACTTTAACATTGTATAAATTTATTTTTACATTTATATTATTTTTAAGCTTTACGTAATTTGACGTATCATGTGTTTCGTTTCGCAATATAGTGACAAGAAACGAGCATGAATTTTAGACTTCACTTCTTTGACCGACTGAATTCAAAATTTCATATCCAGAGCACATATCAAGTTTTATTTATCTACCTTGTTATTTTTTTTAGTTATCGCGTTTACATACATTCATATATAGTGGCGAACATACATTCAACCCATAGAGAGATCTGGTACTGATCTATAATTGTGATGAAAAAACTTAATGCCAAATATCATTTATTTAGATCGTTGCGTTTTAGAATCATTGCATTTGCATATGGGCGGAAAGGCAACAGACTTCCCGTGCACGAATTTCGTATGCATTTGCCTGACATCACGTATTTTGGAGTGAAAAACAGATACCAAATTCAGACAGACATAATTCCAGAATTGGGTTCTTTTGGTCTAAAATTTTGAGGATTATAATAGTTTCTCTTTTTATACTTCGTATACGAGGATGTAAAAAAATCTGTCGTCTTCTATCTATCAATCAGTCTTTTATATCAGGGGTTCCCAATGTTTATTTCCTTCGCGTACCCTTTGATTAGTCTTTTCTATCTTCACGAGCCCCTTGATTAGTCCTTTTTTATCTTCGCGTACCCCCTTCTGTTATATCGCCCCTTCCAACTACCCGCCTATATAGGTAAAGAAGTTTTGTTAATAATGTTAAAGGCTTAGGTAAGCTAATTGTCAAAAGATTTTAATCAATAACATTAGCAGGACTTATTTTTCATTTTACATTTTATACTATTTTTACAATAGTGTTTGTTCAGCGCCAAAACAAATGAAACCAGTATTGTAATAATTTCTATTGACTTATAGAGATAGCTAAAAATTGCACTTGGTAATAATCAACTATTCAAGTGTAAGAAAATTTCAAAGCGATTGATGATTCGGTCATAATTGGGGCTGGGGAAGAGCGAATATCAATCATTTACCAGGTTTCCTTTTGCTTTCTTTTTTCTTATTTTGAGCGTACTTGCACAATTTTCACTTTGACTTTTCACACGAACTTAGAGAAGGAAAAATCTGTAACTTTTTTAATCCCTTATGTTTTCTTGTGTCATCCACTACCGACTTTGATTTCGCGTAACCTCAACTGGTCCTTAACGTACCCCCAAGGGGTACGCGTACCACAAGTTAGGAACCTCTGTTGTATATTGACCTTACAGGAAGCAATTTATACAGTTTTCTTAGAATAATATAAATTTAGTTCTGATAAAAAAAAAGATATTCACCCGGCTAATTTCCATTTCTATGTAGTCGTATTGCATTTCTGTACTGACTTCGTTTTCCTAGTTTGAAAGTATAAAAGGCATAATAGACTAAAATAGAACTACCTTCCTTCCTTTCTTGACCTCCTTTTCAAATAGGGATAACAAAGTTTACAAATTGTCCTTCAAAATGCAACAAGAATTAGCATCTGTATGAATTCATTGCTGCCACACAGCTGAAAAGTAAAATAAATTTGATCACGATTCCATTCACAGGCTTCTTATGTATGCATGGCTTCTCTCATTTTATATTTCACTCATAAAAAATAACGTAACACATCCAGCTATTTTTACAGGCTTAAAATGTATATATATTTCGACCAGGCCTTTATAAGATTTCGTTCTCCACCAAGTTAAACTACTTTAGACGAACAACAGATACAGAAAGAGGCATTTCAACGAACTTTTTATACAGTTGATGAAAAATACTTTGTCCTGAGTACATGTTTCTGAAAAGTGTGTTTCCGGGGAAGCTGAAGTTTTTCTTCCGTTTTGAAGTGCTCTCAATGGACAAAAGTAAACTTCGCAGTTACCGGCGGACAAATTCATGAATAAAATATGTGGTTGAATTCAAAAGCAACTGAAAAGGAAGAAATGGACCAAATTTTTCAGGTGAAATTTATCCAAACAAAATAACTATGAGCGAACAGAACAACAAAAACTATTCAAATACTCTATTTTCAGTTTTATTCAAAAATGGCAAAATCTATCCAATTCCTATAAAACAATAGGTAAATATTTATCCTTGCACATCTCCCTAAGCATGAAACTTCTGCTTGAGTCCTAAATAAAGCATGTGGATAGATATTAATTGTGTGTGATATTAATTGTGTGTGATAGATATTTATTGTGTGTGGCAGATATTAGTATAATTCATTTTGGTTTCGACTTTACAAGTACTTGCAATCTTAAAATTACTTTCAACGCACTTTTTCCCGAAGCCTAAAATCATAACTGATTCTTATATACGAAAAAAATGTCTCTTAACCTAATTGTAGTAGAGTCCCAGTAGTCCGGCCTGGAAGGGATCAGACCCTGTCTGGATCCCCGAAAGTCCGGATTAAACGGAATTTACTTAACATGCACGTATACAAATTTTAGAGCGTTAAAACTATAAAATATCCCTTTCGGCAAGCTGGAAGGTAAAGGTAGATTCCTTTACGTTAATGTTACAAAAGTAATATAATATTACATGTTGATCAATGCAGAGATAGCCAATGACGTGAT
Source organism: Araneus ventricosus (assembly GCA_013235015.1). Taxonomy (NCBI): domain Eukaryota; kingdom Metazoa; phylum Arthropoda; class Arachnida; order Araneae; family Araneidae; genus Araneus; species Araneus ventricosus. Next base: position 25,835 of record BGPR01005381.1, read on the forward strand.
TGTTTCCACACATTGCAATATTTATGCCGCGATTCTGCTTTCAAGACATTTAATTTTTTACTATATCAAGGTTTTATCACTCTGCTCAGAAGGTTATGCTAGATTTATTAGTCAGTACATTGCTCCAATTTTTTTATACCCTAACACAAAAACATTCAACAGGTAGGAGTCATAAAGAGATAAATATCCCAGCAGTGTAAATATTCCATAGATAACATTAAGCCAACCTATCTGAAACAGTAACAGGAAATTGACACTTGACACGAATGAAGAAAGAATCTAGATTTAAAAATTAATTTATTTAATCTAGGTTACCATATAATTGTGCGAACATTACTTTGTCATATGCTGAAATCACATGACATTAAACATTTAATCACTACTAGAATGAGCTTATTTAGAGAATTCCCTGTCTACAGAGATAATAGTCACTAAATTCTTAACACATAAGAGAATAAAAATTATTAATTAGTGAGTGGCAAATTAAATGCTTGTGTTTAAAGCTTAGGATATGAATGTAGCCATTTTGAACAGTGAATTTAAATCTCAATCGACAGTTAAAAGCAAATAGTTAGGCAGAAAACCCCAAAACAGTTTTAAAGTTAATGAAATATTTTTCAATACCAATAAGGAAAAAGGGAACTCTTATTTAAATATACATCTTTTTTGGCTATTTTATTTTAAATTTATTAAACAGATCTTGGTGTGCCGCCATGTTTAATTAAATATCAAATTAAAGTAATCTATCAAATTAACTATTAAAATTCACTGTTTGATTAATTAAAATTATCTATTTAATCAATTAAAATTAAATATTTAATTAATTGGGACGAAATCTTGACTAAAACCTTCTTTATGGCTCATAGTATTTATCAACAATAGTTTGGATTTATCTTAAAACAAATAAAAAAAACCTTGTGGCTATGTATGTATGTTCCACATCTCCTCCTAAACCACTGGACTGATTTCAGCCAAACTTTGCATACTTTTATTTAAGACAAGAGAAATTTCACTCTCAACTTTTCAAAGGCCAAAAGTTAGTTGAAATTTCACTTAATTAAAAATTAAGCAAGGCGTTTTCCCTCTATATCTTTGGAAAATACTTTCTCACGAAACTATTTTTACACCATATTAAAATTTTAAAAATTAGCTTCTCAGTGACAAAAGTTTTATTTCCATAAAATTTGTTTCTCTCATTTTAATATTTTTCAAAATTAATTTTATACAGAATCCATAACAATATTCTTTATTGTTAAAGAACAAGAATAATACGAAGAACTGTTGTCATTACATTAACAGAATTCTGGACGAATGCTAAAAGAAAATTTTAAACGTAGACGATTGACAATTTATATCAGGACCAACTATTGATTTGATTTATTTTCTTGCTTTAAATTAATGAATAATTAACTATTTAATTTAATTGTTTCAAAATATTCATTAAAACCTTTATTTTACTTTAATAATTGCTAACAAAATTTGAAGTATCTATTAGGGTGGGCCGAAGAAAACTTTTTGTTTCTTTACGAAACGCTATAGTGCGGAAAACTGCCTCTAGGGTAGATAAGTAAAATGCAAAAAAAAATCTTTTGCTTTCATCTGGCGGTAGCGCATCGAACCTGAACTTTTCGAAAATATACGATTTTCACAATTTTTCTAATAATAGGAAAAAAATAATATAACTTCTATAACAAATAGCTAGAGTACTTAGTAGAACAAAGTGTAGGAAAGATAAATAAATGAAAAAAATAATACATTTTGCAATTTGTTAATAGCACATTACACTCAAAAGACACATTATTTTAACAAAAAACTGACAAATTTTCATTGAAACAAAAAGTTGTTTCTGACTGTGTAAAATTTCAACTTGTAATCAGATATAGTCCTTTACTTGCCTTCAGTTTCTTTTGGTACTTTGAAATAAGATTTGCTTGAAAAACTTGGCATTGAAGATCTTGAAAGAAGCGTAGTTCTTATAAAACCATCTATGGAATTAGAACCGACGGCTGTTTGCGATACCTCGGTTACCAGCTTCACACATCGTTCCACTGCTTGGGTGTGACATGGGAAGTTGTCAAAGTTCCACTCAGCCGCTGCTCCAACTGATTGGACCTTAGACCAAATCTCTTGATTCGAGAATATTCGCAGCAAAGGTGGTGGTGAAAGTGTAATAGTGTTCCAGTGAATCATTTCAATGTAGTATGTAGCTGAGAAATTGATTTTTGATGGTTGGAAACTCCTGATTGACTTTCTTTTAGAAGCTATTTAGCTTTTATAATTCTTCTGAAACCTAACTCTCTTATATGATCCCTCTTGTCTACTATCATACTCAAAAGCACGTTTCCTGGATGGGTAAAAAATGTATTTCTCTGAATTACTGATGAGTCAATGACTTTTAACACAAGTTTTCTGGCAGGAAACTTGACGATTTTATAACTTCAAAAACATGTTCTGGTCCATTTGTGAAGTATTTACCTTTCTTAATATGAACCCATACAGGCATACATGATTTTGGGATAAAAGAAACTAAGATCTTGTGTTCATCTGTTGGGTTTTCAATACTTAAATACAAACGGAGAACTCTGTTTGCCGTTGTTAACCACCTTGAATGGGAAAGTGGGCCAGGTTCACGAACAGATAAATCTTCAGGAGAGCTGCCTGATTTTACAACATAATTTATGTCCAGAAGATACTGTTGGTCTTTGCTTAAAATTTTCCGTTCAATTTCTGAAATCTCACACTCATTACTTTTAAAATTTATCACTGGGAGTTTCTCACATTTACTGAGCTGTGCACCAATTGGACCACTAAATGATTGTGGCATAGTCGTTTCACCATCTAAATGTATGAACAGATGCCGAATAGGCAATTCATTAAAGTGTAAGAGGCACACACCCCACTGTAGTTGTCTTTTAACTTGTTTTTCAATTTGGCAAATAACACCTGTTTTCCACCCCGTATTGGTAACTGTTCCATCACATCTAATTACATCCAGTTCATGTAATAAAAATTCAGTTTCATTCAAACAAGAAAGAATGCTATTGGCAATGTTTTGAGCAGACCCAGAAGAGGATGCAACGCGACCAACGAACACAGAACCTGGTTCTTGTAAAATTGAATAATGTTCCTCTTTTATGGTTCTTCGAAACTGCTTTGAGTTTAATTTTTCAATCACGAGGGTATCTTCCCATGCCACACCCAAGCAGTGGAACGATGTGTGAAGCTGGTAACCGAGGCATCATAAAAAGTAATCGGTTCCAATTCCAGATATTGTTTTATAAGAACTACACTTTTTTCAAGATCTTCAATGCCAAGTTTTTCAAGCAAATATTATTTTAAAGTACCAAAAGAAGCTGAAGGCAAGTAAAGGACTATAATTGATTACAAGTTGAAATTTTACACAATCGGAAATAACTTTTTGTTTCAATGAAAATTTGTCACCTTTTTGTTCAAATAACGTGTTTTTGGAGTGTAATGTGCTATTAACAAATTGTAAAATGTTTTTTTTATTTATTTATCTTTCCTACACTTTGTTTCACTAAACTATACTTCTAACTACTTGTTATAGAAGTTATATTATTTTTTTCCTATTATTAGAAAAATTATGAAAATCGTATATTTTCGAAAAGTTGAGGGTCGATGCGCTACCGCCAGATGAAAGCAAAAGATTTTTTTTTTTTTTTTCATTTTACTTATCTACCCTAGAGGCAGTTTTCCGCACTATAGCGTTCCGAAAAGAAAAAAAAAGTTTTTTTCGGTCCACCCTAGTACCTATATAACAAATAATAATTTATGAAGAAAATTAGCTATCGGCTGTTTTTAAAAATTGTCTGGTTCAATTGATATTAATCAATTGATATTAATGATAATTAATTATTAATAATATAAAACTATGATTATCATTTTAATTAAACACGTTTCAGATCAGAAAAGGAATTTGTGTATTATAATTTTTATACAATAGTAGTTTTTACATTAAAAATATTAGGCATAAAAGCATTTTAATCCGGAGAAAAGTCGATTATATCAGCTTGTTTACCATATAAAAAGTGGAAGTGAATGTGTCTGATAGGATCTTGTCAACAATGTGCCACATGCATAGGTCAAAAAGCACTCTAAGTTGGATGGGGAAGTAAAAATCACTTTTCAGCTCATGACTTCTACGTAATTCTTCTAGTCAAAAAACTTTCAGTATAACAGTAATTTGTTATGATAAGATGATAACTTCCCTAATTGAAATTTTCTTTCTATCTTCAATCATAACCGAGCTATGAGGAAACATAAATTGAGGGGGGGGGGGTTGAACATCCCTTTTCAGCTCATAAGTTCTAAGAAATTCTAGCTGTCAAAAAACTATGATTAGGTTAATATATCGCCTAACTGAAATTTTCTTTCTATCTCCAAACATAATGGAGTAATGGGGAAATGATAAATTTGGGGGGGGGGCCATTGAATATCTCTTTTTAGTTCATAACTTCTAAGCAATTCTAGCTGTAAAAAAACTTTCAGTATGAAAGTTGTTCGTTATGATAAGGTGATAATTCGCCTAATTGAAATATTTTTTTCTGTCTTTAGTCGTAACAGAGCTATGGGGAAATGATAAGTTGGAAGAGAGGATTGAAAATGGGTTTTTAGCTCATAACTTCTAAGCAATTGTAGCTATCAAAAAAGTTTCAATAAAAAAGTTGTTTGTTGTGATGAGGCAATAATTCATATAATTTGAATTTTCTTTCTATAAGTGAATTATGAGGAAATGAAATTTTCCCACCATTTCCACCCCTGTGAGGTGGATAGCCCATCTATGATCTCGGCCAGGATTTTCACCGTCCTTACGACATATCCCTCGCCGGTTAAAATCGAATCAAAATTACTCTAGTTATCGTGTTCGCAAGATAACATGGGCAAAGAGTTATACATATACATCTCTACTACTAATAATAAGGAAAAGAACATTTCTCCCTCTATTTTCAGAAGTATTATCGCTGCAAGAACGAAAGAGGGTGGAAGGGATTGCAAATGATGAGAGCTTTCCAACAAGGGAGTAACATGCATAAGTTGAAAGATACTTGAAGTTAGAGGGAGAGGAGGGGAAGGGAAAGAAAATCACTTTTCAGCTCATAACTTCTAAGCAATTGCAGCTATCGAAAACGTTTAGGTATAAAAATTGTTCGTTATGATAAGATGATAATTCGCCCAATTTGAATTTTCTTTCTATTTTCAATTTTAAAGGAATTATGGGAAAATGGAAATTTCCACCCCCACCATGTCCACCCCTTTTCAGCTGGATAGCCCATCTACGAACTCGACCGAGATTTCACTATCCTTACATATCCCACTCCTGTTAAAATGAAATAAAAAATACTTCAGTTATCGTGTTCACAAGATAACATTGGAAGAAGCGTTATACATACATACATGAAACATCAGGTTTTAAAAAAGGTGAAAGGCAGTCCACTTTCATCAGGGAAGAGACGACATTTGTCCAAATCTTCTTTTATTTAGGCATCAGGCATTATTTCTTCATAATTAAAGCATTTAATTTATTTGCAGCTCCATGACCAGAATTCAGAAATTTACGCCCGCGCGGAGCGTTGTTGTTGAAAGCTTACATCCCGGCGTGAAAAAGGGGCGAAATGAATGCGCAGAACGCTTAAGTACCCAGAATAGGGAATTCCCCTTGAAACTCGTGATTTGAAAAGAAAGTTGTAGTGCGTTAATTATGTTGAAAGTAGAAGTATTTAAAATGAGGTGTCGTTAAGATTATTTAGGAAAGTTAAAAAATTAAAATATCACATACATACATATATATATATATACAAGAAACAATCAAAACAGTAATAAAAACTACATAAAAACGAAAACAAACATACGCAGATGGGACATCTAAGTGCGAGCCACCGGTGGTACACTGACAGCCCTATGTGAGCTTTAGCAATGAATAAGTCGCAGTTGGTCTGGCTGCCTGATGTTTCTTGGTTTTCCTCTAACAAGAGGAGTGAACGGCTTGAGAAATTCAGCTCAGTATGCGACTTGGTATATTAGTAGTATCTTTAGAGCATTCACTCATTACAGTCAGTACCGGCTATATGGTCACCCGCTTATAAGGTCACCCCGCTTATATGGTCAGTTTTCTAAAGTCCCGTCTAACTTAATAGGCAACATGTGTTAAAGTGCACCACTTATATAGTCATTTTATATTCCTTGTTATCGGTTATATGGTCATTTTTTTATCTTTTCAATGAGGTTATCGTTTTTTTTTTTGAAAAATAGTAATTGTTGTAACATTTCTTGAGGCGGGGAGCAACACTGAAAATGAATGACCACAAGAAAAAAAAGTCAGTGCGACCCCAGAGAGGACCTGAATTAACGCCTTGACCTTCCCTCCCTCTCCCCCCCCATTTCTTTGCGTTGGAATCATCGTGAGCGTTACCCCCCCCTCACTTTCCCCAAGGACAACAGGTGGATATCTGTCTGTTTATTGGTTGAAATTTTCTCTTCCTGTTTGAAAAGTACGTTGAAACTGAGACGAAAAGAGTAAAGGAAAATTTGTTTCATTTGGATCATACGCGACGAATAAGAACGTTCATTTTTTCAATATGGCTTCGAAAAGAAAGAATTTATCATTTGCTGAAAAAAATGAATTGATTGAAAAGTTTCAAAATTCTAATCTTTCGAAAGCTGCTTTCGCCAAAGCAAATTCGATACCCCGGACGACATTCAACAACATTTAGCAGCCAAACTTTGCTCCTCAAATGCTCAAATCTGTGATCAAGAAAGAAAACGTCAGCGCTTGTCACCTTATGAGAATGTGGATAAGGCTCTTCTGTCATGGATTAAATATGCACGATCGCAAAATGCTCCTATATCCTGGAATGTTTTGAAAGAAAAGTCATTGGAATTTGCTAATGAACTTGGCGAGTCAAGTTTCGTTGCTAGCAATGGCTGGCTACAGCGATTTAATTCAAGGCATAACCTAACCTTTAAAAAATTGTGCGGAGAAGCTTCTGATTTTGACAGTAGTTCCTTAAAAGAATGGAAAGATGTAATGTTGCGGGATATTCTCGAAAGATATGAATCTGCCAACGTCTTCAACGTTGATGAATGCGGACTTTTTTATCGGATCTTGCCAGACAGAACTCTTTGTTTCAAAGGTGAAAAATGTGTAGGGGGAAAGAAAAGTAAGGAAAGCTTAACTGTGTTGTTAGCTGCAAATATGGATGGATCGGAGAAAATAATTCCTTTGGTGATTGGAAAATTTCTTAAGCCTTGGTGTATGAAAAATTGCAAATCTTTGCCTCTCTTCTTCGATGCTAATTCAAAAGCATGGATGACGGCGGACATCTGGGAGAAAAAGCTTAGGAGATGGTATCTAAATTTTTCAAAACAGAAAAGGAAATTTGCATTAATTGAAGACAACTGTACTGCTCACTGCACTGTTGATGGCTTGAAATCAATTGAACTCGTTTTCTTGCCTCCAAACAGTACGTGTGTATTGCAGCCTTTAGATCAAGGCATAATCCAAAACTTCAAGGCTACCTATAGAAAGCTTCTTCTGCAAGACATGATCTCTTCTATTGACCGAAAGGAACAATTGAAAGTGTCTGTGTTAAATGCAATCTTCTATATCGACCAAAGTTGGAATATGGTGTCACAGAAAACTATTGCAAATTGCTTCCGACATGTTGGATTTCACAGTTCTCCAGAGTCTGAAGAATTATTGGAAGACGACGATGAAGATCTTCCCTTAACTGAATTAGCAGAAAAACTTCGAAATCGCGGTTATGCAATTCCAGACGAAAATCTGTATACAAAGATTGATGAAGATCTCGCTACTAACAGTGAAGCTTCAATACAAGATATTGTTTCTAATGTGTTAAATTCGATTGCCGAGGGAAGCGATGATGAGGATGACAGTGAATGTGAAAAGAAATCAGTATCAACATCAGATGCGCTTAAAGCCATAGATGACCTCAGGTGTTTTTTTACTAATTCCGAAGCAGCAGATGAACATTTAAAAGCTATTAGGGACTTAGAAAAAGTTGTGTTAACAACCAAAAAAAAGTAGGCAATCTTGTATATCTGAATATTTTAAATAAGTGCAGTGAATATGGATGCACGTACGTATGCGTACTGTACTTAGATTGGTAAGGTAAGCTAATAAATTTCACAAAAAAATATTGCATATTTCTTACTGTAGTTTTTATTTCGCGAATTTATTTTAAAAATGTTCTTAAAAGCTTAATTATTTGTTTATGAGCACTATATTCTGATAGGTGAATATAACCCTGCCACAATTAAATAGTGTAGTATTGTTCCGCATATATGGTCACCCCGCTTATATGGTCTGATTTTTCTGGACCGCTGAGCTGACCATATAACCGATACCGACTGTAATGTATAAAAGTGCAATGGCTTGCAAATTCCGAGAAAATAGTCTTAAAACTTTCTGTGCAATCTATAAGCTAGCAGGTTGTCGCTGCAGCCATCTAGCGTGGGTGTCAGCGTACTCACTCGTTGGGTCAGGGTTCGATCCTGTATTCGTTTTATTTTATTTTTTTATTCTTCATAATTATTTAAATTAAATGAAAACTTTATAAATATTTTTAATTAAAATATTCGTTATTTTTATGCATAAAATAACTGTTCATTCGTAGGATACTTGCATTATGGTTTAAATTTATAAGCAGTCAATTAATTTTAAATATAACTTAAACGGTGATTAATAATAACTAGAATTACTCACAAGAAAAATTTTTGATTAGGTTTTATTATTTATAACTTTAAGAACTCTATTCTACATTTGTTAATTTTTAATTACATGTAATAACCAGAATGGTAATTACCATAAAAACAATGGAAGCAAAAAACATTTTGACATCTTGCGCAATTAATAAATGACGATTGTTCACAAGAACAACGTTTCTTTAGGAGATTTGCTGGGAAACAAGCTTTGTAGAAAGTTTGCAGCGTACCAAGAATAGTGTATCATCTTACTACAAACAGGCGATAAAAATTGATGATGAAATATTGATTGTATTTTAATACATACCTTCGATACTCTAGAAAATCTTTATTCACACACGTTTTCACTTCAGAATGTTTTAACTATCTGTATTATATTGATTAAATTGAAGAAAGATACGAAGCACTTCAATCACTGCAAAGTCGATGATGAATAAGCACATTTCTTCAGAGTGTCTAAAGGAATAAGAGTCTTGGAACTGTAGAAGAATTTCCTATGAATAGTGTGTAAAAACTTTTATCCCGTTGGTCCAATACTCATCCTTTTAACTCAATGTTTTTCGATCATTTAAATATTGGATCATCTGCCCTATATATTCAAAATATTAACATCTATTATCATCTCTACTGTTTCCAAGATAAAACCGATTCCGTAGAGCGAAGAATTTATGACTATAAAAATCCAATAAGTAAAAACTTTTAATGCCTTTTATATGATAATTCTTGATTATAGTTATTATTTATTACCAATAAAGATGTATTTATAATTATTTTACTGCTTATAAATTAAATTTTAACTATAATTCAAGCATCCTGCGAATGAACAGTAATTTTATGAGTAAAAATAATTAATATTTTAATTTAAAATATTTTTAAACTTTTCTTTTAATTAGAAATAATTTTGAAAAAAAGGAAAATAAAAAAACGCGTCCAGGATCAAATCCTGGACCCAACGGTCAGCAGGCAAGTTTGCTGACATCATGTTAGCTAGCTAATGATCAGAAGCGACAAAAGACTAATAAATAAACTGAACTGAAATTTTGAAGGCTATTTTCTCGGAATTGGCTGACTATTGTACTTTACATACATACATGCATACATAACCAACGCCGACCGACTCACCCAAAGGGTTTACAGTCATCAAGGATCGACGGGGAGGAGTCAGACCAGTCATGAAAGAAAAAAGCTACAATATTTGGGAGGTATGGATTACAGAGCTACGTGCAAATAGAAAACACACAAACAAATACAAACAAAAAACACAGACAAAAACATACTCAAATACAAACAAAAACACACTCAACACAAAAGCACCAATGGTGCTACAAAACAAAGCCAACGTGTTAAAACTCAAGAAACAAAAAAGGATAATAAAAAACAGAAACTCAATCAAAGGATTACTTACATAACAATAAATACTTTGAGTGCAGTAAATTAATGTACAGAAGTTAAATACAATTGATATCACAAACGCTGAAAATCATCACAAATTTTACTAGAAATTTCAAAAATTGACTTCAACCTGTTTAACATTCTAGCGGGAGCGCGTTTGCAAGAGATACTTGAATTGTGCATCGTATTATATATTTATACCGTTATTTTATATATTTAAGTGAAATTTTATTTATAAAATCTTTGTTTACTACTAGGCTAATGAATACAGATATCATAAATAAAAGTTGCATTTATTTTTGTAAAATAACTCGATATATATATGTAATACGATGCACGATTTGTCGTGAAATTTGCGTAAGCGCGCCCGCTGGAAGGTTAAAAATAAATAGTTTTTACAAAGTTTTCTAGTCCAGTGAGTCCGAGCAGCACCTGTTGGTAGTAGGAAATAATAGTTCTTGGTATACATACATGAAGTCAAGTAATGGTCAACATCTCCATGCTCAACACTCTAACAATCAGGATTGTTCAAAATCTTGAATCTGCACAGATATGCAGGAAAAGGTCCATGATTGTAAGCAGATAAATGACATATTTGTTGCTAATCAATAAGTCAAGATTTGCTAATGGAAGAATTTCTTTTGTTCGTTTACCAGTGGTGGAATTTTTTCCAGTATGAGTTCCACTCGTTCATATGGAATTCCTTACAAACACTTTTTTACGTAAGAATAAGGATCAGGTATAGACATATCGGCCTCACAAGAAGAAGCAATTTTTGCAAAGTGATCACCCAGCTCATTGCCGGGTTACTGGCATGAGCTTTCATCCAGACAAGGCTGACTAGATCCTTAGCATTGTAAAAATTATCCTTAACTGATAATACAAAATTTGATTTGACTCTGGGGCTTCTAATCGACCACTTTAAGATATTAATGAGTGGACACCCTGAACGTATAATATTAATATACCAAGTCCCATCCCGAACTGCATTTCCCAAATCAGGCCTCCCCTTATAAGCTAGGCAACAGCTTTGCCTGAAAGCCCTTTAGGATGACAGCCTAATCCCACATATTGGCACTAAATCAGACTTCCGCCTTAGTCGTTACCTAAGTGCTCCAAGGTTACTTGTCACGATTGATCATGAGTCTATCTCACATGTATGTGGCCAAATATGCTAGACCAAGTGGAGTCAGAATCGCCATCACAGATTGACGACCCAACTAATGAACGGTTGCCGCCATGGAACCCGGAAAGTCCTACATCTTTCGAATTCCACCAATAACGCCCCGGAGAAAGTGAAAAGGAATTTTCAATAACTTTCCGTCTCACTGTATACTGTATTGACTTCATTTATCCAAGTTCAGATGCATGAAAAAAGGAAAAAATACAACATAAACATTTTAACTTCCTTCAAATTTCACTCCTTTTACTATGTCTGATATTAAAGTTGCAAAACATTTCTCAGGAATTCTGCAACTTAAGGAATTCACTCTGAAATCTCACGTATCTAAACAGTAAAATAAATCTGATCGTTATTTCATTCAAATGCTGTTTTTGTTCATATACGCCTTCTTTCACAATTTATTCCATTAGTGCATCCATTTATTTCGGTAGAGTGAAAAGCAATGTATATTTATACCAGAAAGTTAGAAAAATTTGTTCTGAACGTCTAAAAACCATTTTGGATCGGATTACAGATGCGAAAAGAGATATTTTAGCGAACTTTTTTATAAAGTTTTATAAAATCTGTCGTGTCTAGATACATGATTCTGAAAGAAAAGCTTTCAGGAAACGGAAGCTCTTTTCAATTTTGAAGCACTCTTAACAGAGAAAAGTAAACCTTACAGTTACCATGAAATACTAGTGAATAAAATCAGCTTCTAAAATCGAGAAAAGGAAGAAATGGGTTCAGAGTTTTTTTTCCTGTGGAATTCATTCAAACAAAACAGATCGATCGATAACGAAAGAAAATAAATTATTCAAATGCGATACTTACCGTTCTTCTGAGGGACGTAAAAAATCCATTTTATTGATAGCTGTCGTTCGTTTTTTGTTGTAATATATGTAATGGAACACTTCAGTTCTACACAATTGAAAAGAAAATGTTTATATAATGAAGCAATTTATTTTGCTTATAATTAATTTTTTGATGAACTTGGAATTTGTAACGAATTCAAAAAATAACTGAAGTTTGTAATTCGTTTAAATAGACTCCTTCAACATTTTTTTACACTTCAGATAATTAAATTTTTATTATCTGTGTTATTTTTATACAACAAACTTTAATAAAAATTCATTTTGGTCATTGTTACAGCAACTAGTTCTTTTAAAATAATTAAATTTATAATCTTGCATTGTCATTAAACATTCAGATAACACAGAAGGAAACGCTTAAACAAAAGGCAAACATTTAAATTATCACTTAATCACAAAAAAAGATTTTATTTCCAGAAATTAGGGTCACTGCCTCGTCTGTCAGCTCTGGTTGATTCTTCACAGTTCAGACCCCATAGTGGCGCTTTTCTTTTTGGTGGTGAGCATTCCCTTATCCTTGATGGGGAAAATGCAGAGCAAAAGCAGCACTTTTAAATTTCTTTGCATTTCTAAAAAGTAATTTGAGTTGTTACTCTTTTTAACTAAGAGTAACCAAAATGTTTTTCTGAACTTAAAAAGATCACAATTATTGGATCTACAATAACGCTCTTTAAAGACTTTTCTGAAAGGCCGTCGTTGCTTTTGATTAAGTCTCGGCATCCGAGGGTCGCGGGTTCGAGTCTGATTACATAAAAGATCAGCCGCGTATATGGGCCTGGTGCACGTTAAATCTACCATCGAGTGTTAAATGTCCTAACGTTGGTGTGGCAAGAAAACTTGGAGATTTGGATGCCGGTTCAGGTATCGTACTCGTCATCTAACTACGATTCAAATTTCGAGGTCCGATCCAAAATAGCCTTTGTGTAGCTTGAAAATGGGATGTTATCTAATTAGACTAATTTGAAAAACTTTTCATTTGTTAAATATCTATTTAATAATGTTTTTAATCGTTTTAAATTTGTTTATCATTACTTTACTTACCTAATTATTCGTCTACATATATACATTTCAGATTTTCAAATAATTTAGTCTATTACATATATAGAAATTCTAGCATCTCGGACATAGCAGTAAATGCTGTAGTTCATGCGGTCCCTTTCTTCATTTATCAAAATTTTAGAAAATAAACTCTTTATGACGTCAATCTTCATTCTAAAAGCGCAAAGAGCAGTTTTCTTCCTTAAGTTTGCCAACGGCCTTAAATTATCTTTAAAGAAATGCTTCAGTTCTTAAAACAACCGTTCATAATAAGACATTTATAATAATTTTAAACGTGGAGAATTTTTCAAAAGTGAAAAGTCCTCCATATCGATCTATTGTTCAGTGTATGACACATAGCTCTTTGTGGAGGAAAGGGAGACACGCAGAAACAGTTCAAATGCCATTACTTATTGTTAAAAAGTAACTCAGTTCTTTTATACTGAATAATAAGCATTGAAAGAAGATTCCCTGACGTAATTGGTGTCGCAACTTGTTAGTTTAAGAAAAGTGGAGAATTCTCCAGCTTGTTGACGTCATTAATGACGTGATTTAATTCCTGGATGGGTATCTCGGGTAGCTATTTCTGTATAATAGGAAATAAGGGTGATTTTCCAAAATGTCACAAACGATAACCCCTTTTGTCAAGACATTTAAATAGATAGTCGGTTTTTACTATTGACTGGACTGAAAAATAAAAATGCATTTTCAATCATTTTTTCCGTTTATCTCAAGAAGATAAACGAAAAAAATTAAAAGATATAAATTTGAAGCGAAATTAAGTCCATTTTCTGTGAATTAAAAAAAAAGTTAAGATTAGTTCGATAGATATTCAAAAGAATGAAAACAGTTTTTTTTTATCATTGCATGACTGGCTATATAGAATAAAAAATCTTACGCAATCAATCTTATCAAAAGCACTCGAAACAGTGCCGAATCCGGGAGGGCTATGGGGCTGCCCCCCCCCCCCCCCTCCAAAGCTAAGCCAGAATTCTTGATTTTATTTCAAATCAATACAACTGTTTGTTCTTCATTTCCCTCTTCTAAAAAAAATTATAAAAACATTGCTTTCTGGCTTGACAGGTTCGAAAATTTTCCTACTTTTCTAGTCATTCCACTTGCTGTGTTTACGCGGTCGAAGACTACTTTTGGTTAGTTATTTTATTGTATTTTTATTAAATTATCGAAAGTATTGTATTGTTCTTTATGGTTCTTATTGCCGGGTGAGTAAAGTCTGTAATGTTGAAGTGTTTTGGTTTACATAAGCCATGAGGTTTCACATTCGTCCCGTCGATACAAAATTTTTATGATCTCAGCCCCATCCCCCCGACCCAAATCCTGGATTCGTCACTGACGCGGAACGATTTTTGTCAGTCTGTAAAGACGATAACTTTAAAGAAATGGATAAATGAAAATTTATTACCTTAAAGTTACTGTGTTTAATATTTCCTTACTAAAATCAATACTTCTCCATACAACCAGGAAAGTTTCGGTACATTTAGTGTTAAACAAAAGCTTTCTACATCAGTCATTATTTATTATAAAAGAAATAAATACTTCTCCATTCAATCAGGAAAAATAAAGTCCTTATCTAAACACCGGTCATTCGACCCGTTGGGGGTACAAATAGGTATGTATTAAGTTTCGGTACGTTTAGTGCTAAACAAAAGCTTTCTGCGTCACTGATTATTTATTATAAAGAAATGAGAAAAGATAATGATCGATAATGTTGAAAGAATTGTGATAAATTATCCTTAAGGTAAAATAATGCCCTGCTTAAATAATCGAGTGGATACGCAGGCATCTGCACTTTCTGTTGTTTTAACTAACTAAGGGAAACTAACTAATTGTTTTAACTAACGAGGGAAAATTCCTCTCAATTTATACTGAAACTGTAAACCGTTCGAGGTCTACTAAAAGTCGCTAGAGGAATTATTTTTAAATGAATATGGGTGCTCTAATATGAGGCAATGTTAACACATTAGAATAAAGTACAGCTTCTTGAATTAAAAAACACAATTCGTTGACAATTCTTTTCATATGAACTATAAAATTAGTTAAGAAAAGTCGCTGTAAATTTAATTTGACATATTTCATCAAATTCTAATCAGTTTTTTGAGCACAGAATAACGAAAAGCTATTCATAAATCAATGATCGATGTAATCTGGTTGCATTTTCATTGATTCTAAAACAATAAAACTAAAGATGATTTGAAAAATATCCTTCATCCAAAAGTGTCAGATATTCTATCATAATATAGCCTTCTCCTTCATAAAAGGCAAAATCGAATAAAGAGCACACAGATGAAAATCGAGAAAACCTCGCGTCTGCCATCTAGGCGCCTAAGAAGAAAAAAATGAACAAGTCTGAGGCAACAAAATCAAAAGCTCATTCAGGTTTTTCTTATATCAGGGGGCATCCGTATTCTTAAAAGGATGTAAAAAAGAAAATTAATTGGAACACAATTCTAGTCTTAAAAAGTTTCGGAAGATTTCATTATATACAGGTTATTTATTGCTCCGTGGGAACATGAAACATTCGCCGCAAAGAAAACTCACCTGGTATAAAATATTTTTAGATTATATAAAACTTCATAAATTTCAAATATTCATTTAATTAAATTATACATGGTTTTGTTATTATTATGCGAAGAATATTTTATCGATGACAAAATTTATTTTCTCTCAATTAAATTATATATACTCAATTTACTAAAATGAAAATAAGAAGAATTTCAGTGCGAAAATAAAAGGTTTAATACCTAACGCTTCTATAAAGTTGAAGTGTTATATTTATAATTTTTTTGTCCAAATTAGCAATTCAATTACGTTTTCATTAATTTAACTTCAAAAAATTATTTGTTTGAAAATTATAAACAGATATTGGAATTATTTAAGAGAAAATAATTGATTATATTGTTTCTTAGGAATAAATAATAGACAATCTGAAATAATGGCTAAATTAAAACAATAGTGAATTTATTAGTCTTTTAATTGAGTAATGTTTTAATTCAAAGCAAGGACTAAATTTTAAATTCTCCGTTTTTCAAGTGCATTTTCTGAATCCTAATGCAAAGTCTTAAGTTGCTACTATTTTATTATTTACTATTTCTACTGTTATTTTATTACTTCTTATTTTTTACTATGCTTACTATTTTTACTGTTAGTAAATTATTAGAAGCAGTAAATTAATGTTTTACGATCAGAAAAATATGATCGTAGAAGATCATAAGTTACAAGCCATAAATATCTAATATTAAGTTTCCTATTTCAGTTTATAAGCTGTATTAAACTATTCATGATCAGTTGGATAGGACTCGGAATGTATATAATAAGTATCTACTATAAAATATTTATATCCATCTGCGTCGAAGTTTCTTAGTTTCTTGAAATATTTTTAATAAAAGGGAGTTTCTACGAGGCGTGATGGTCTGTTCATAAATTTATCAATTTCCTTCTAGCACTTTTCCTATTATGAAATCCCAAATGCCACACGTTATTTTATTCCATATTGTTCCTCGAAGCAGAGAAAATTTACTGCCTCTCAATCATAAAATCTAGCCAAATAAAAGTGCATCAAACTCTAATCTTGTTTACATATGAGAATGGAATCAATTTACGTGACGTCACAGTCAAGTGGTAAACTTAGCAGCACACATCATCTAACTGCACCTTGTCTAACGCTGTGTTGTGACATCACATCCTTTTTCTTCCTGCAAGAGTCATTGAATTTCACGCTCTTGACACATGTCACGTTACAGCAGAAGTTCCCAACCTGTAGTACGCGTATCCCTGGGGTTACGGTGCTGACCAGTTAGGGGTCCGCGAAAGTAATGTTGATAATGTCGTCAAACATAAAACATAAGGATCCCTAACGCAGTGGAGAGAAAAATAAACGAAACGTCATACCGCGTGTTTCGTGGTTTGACGTTTAAGATGGAAGTAGAGTTGAAAACGAAATGTATCGGTCGGGCCCTTTTTTTGCATCGTAGAATGGTGAAGACAGCGAAAATGCAATTTGAACGCCTTTTTTTAAACCCTATTGACACAAAATTGGACACAAATCTACAATTAAGGTTAGAAGACCACATATAAAATTTCATTTATCTGAGTAATTATGTTAAGAAGTTACGGAGTTGCGATTATACCGGCCGACAGACGGCCAACCCTTTGACGGATTTGGCCCAAACTCCATACGGACCTACATTTCTGATGAAACCAGTGGGAGTGGACTCCCCTAAACTTTCTCGTATACTTCTCAAAAATTTATCATTTCCGCTCCCCCTGCGTGGATAAAAAATTCGGGCCTACTGTAACCCAGAATGCAATGACTATCAGAAGGTGTTTCATTGTAGATTATAGTGATTGTAAAATATTTAGGTGAAGAATCATATTCAAATAGATGCGTATGTTTTAAAATTTAGCAATATTTATTTTCAATCACACGCTAGCAAGTTCCGAGGGCGTGCGCGAGCGAAAACAAAGCAGGAGATAAAACGAATCTATCACACACTTCCCCTCTTGCCGGCTCAAGGACAAAGTGGAGTAATCCTTCCGCATGCACAGAGATTGCTACCAGTACGCATGCATATGGAGAATCGAATTAGAAAAATTAATTATGCAATTTGAACGCCATTTTTTAACGAATTGAAACGAAATTTGGGCACAGATCTATAATTAATGTTAGCAACCGTCATATCAATTTTTATTTATCTAAGCCAGGGGTTCTCAACCTTTTTTCCCTCGCGTACCCCTTGATTAGTCTTTTCATTTTCGCGGTCATACCTCCCCTCCCCCATCATCCGTCTATGCAAAGAAGTTTTTTATCAATAATGTTTAGTTTAGCAGTGGTGTAGTCGCAAAATAATCACTACCGGAACGCTCTAAAAATAGTGCCAGAACGCTCTAACCTGAGTGACAAAAATCGCGCTGTTTTAAGGATGTTTTCACCATTTTTTTCCACATATATTTCACTTGGAAAAAAAGCAGTGCCGGAACGCCGTTCCGGCTCCACTACACCCCTGGGGCTTAGGTAAGCTTAAGAGCCAAATAACGCGAATTAATGGCATTTGCAGGAGTTATTTTTAATTTTATATTTTATTCCAATTTTAAAATACTATTAGTTAAACGGCAAAACAAATAAAAACAGCATTGTAATAATTTCACATTAACTTATAAGGTTATCTAAAAATTACACTTCGTAATAATCAGTTATTCTAGTGCAAGAAAATTTCAATGCAATCGTTGAGCTTGTTTCGGAGCTGAGTTTTAAAAAATTGGGTTCAAATGAAGTAAGCTATAATCTCATGTCTGGAGCTGCGTCAAGCTTATTTCGATATTTATTCTTATTATATGTATAGGACGAGAATTATCTTTTCACAAGTTCTGTTTTCGTGGTATTAAATATTTTATTGCTTTAACACCAAGTTCTTGGTACTCTTCTTTCACTGCTACCCAGAAGTCAATTAAATTTCTTTTTTTAAAAAAAAAAATCAGATTCTAATGAAGAATCATTGGAAAGTTCAATTAATTTTTCTTTTTCAGAAATTGTTAATTTTTCAACTTTTTGAAAAAACGCTTCGTTGAATGGATTTAAAATTCATATATCTGCATCACTGCGGTTCGGAAAATATTGTCTGAATAACAACTTATGCCCTTTTAAATATGCTAGTATACTAGGTTTTACTTATTTTGTTAATTTAAGTTCGTTCTCACAAAAAGCTGTGATGTGTCTCAAAAACTTCATACTGTTTTTTTTTAAATACAGGATTCCCAAAAATTCAGCGTCTTAATCATAGACTCGATTTTGTTAGTTACCTTAAAATGGTTATGGAATGGTTCTGTAATCCTAAATTAAGTTTATTTTTTTCTGAAAAAAATGTCAGATAAGTACGCAAGCTGCTGCAACCATTCACTTTCATAAAATTTAGAGCTCAACGTAAAAAGGTGGTCTTCAAAGAACATATGAACTTCATTTGTCTCAGTTCAAACAATCTTGCGAGTACATTTCCTCGCGAAAAATCTCACTTCTGTGGTCAAAAGTAACGTAATATGTAGGCTGCCCATGTCTCCACACAAAGATTTGAACAATCGGGTGTTAGTTGAATTAGCTGCTAAATGGCGCATTAGTAAAGATGTTTTCATGCTGCCATTTTATATCTCTCCACAAAGCAGAGTGGCTTTTGACAATCTTCATCACCCGCAGAATTCTTCTTCTTCTCTTCTTCGGAGACGCACTGATATTATGAGTTTATTTTTTTAACAAATCAATTTTATTTCTTACATGAACAGGCCAATCAGTCTGCCTTTGCACTTCATGATTATCATCTTGGTGATCCACAGTTATCTCCATAGCTGCCAAATCGGTGGTTCGAATTTCAGTTCTAGATGCCAATCTCCAGTTTTCAACCACTTGTCCATTTTGAGAAATCAAACAATATCGAACTGAAGTCACTCTAAAGATAAGCACTTCAAATTGAGCACGCATAGCCTGCAAACACCAGTTTTGTGCCACAAACCAATCGAATTGAGCACCCATAAAAGCTCAAAGCTTGATTTATAAGAACAGTCGTTATTCATTATGCATCCCAATCGAGCAATTAATGATGTCTGCGTTTATCATGCTTTTAATAAAAATGTAAAAACAAGAATCTTAGAGAGGTTCCGGATTTTTCTCGATAAGCCTTAACTAGAAGAACAAAAATAAAAAGCATACCACACTGGCTCCTATTGAAGCTACAGCTTTTGCGAACACACTGATGATTCATGCATAATCGGGGCTGGTGAAGACAAAATATCAATCGTTTACCAAGTTTTCTTTTGCTTTCTTTTTTCTTATTTTGAGCGTAGGTTAGACTAGCACAACTTTCACTTTTACTTTTCACACGAAGTTAGGAAAACCACAGAGAAAAGGAAAAACAAAATACTGTAACTTTTTTAAATCCTTTATATTTTCTTGTGTCCGCCATTACCGACTTTGATTTCGCGTACCCCCAACTGGTCCTTCGCGTACCCCTAGGGGTACGCGTACCACAGGTTGAGAACCTCTGATCTAAGCCAAAGGGTTTAGGAGATATAATTTTTACAAGTATGCGATTATACAGTCCGACAGGCCATCAACCCTTCGACGGATTTGGTCCAAACTTTGATACGGACCTACATTCATGATGATAAAACTGTGTACCGAATTTTATCCATCTAGCTATTCAAGTTTTTGAGTTATAGTGTTCACATGACCGCGGACAGACAGACAGACTTCCCGTTGACGGATATTGTCCAAAATTTGATAGAAACCTACAAATTATGTGTAAAGATCACATACCAAATTTCATCCCCGTAGCTCTAATAGTTTTCGTGTTATCGTGTTCACAGACAGACAGACATAATTCCAAAATTGTGTTTTTAGGACTCAAGGAGATCTAAAACGCGGATATTCGTCAAAATCTCGAGTTCGAATTTTTTGACGATTACAATATTTTCTCTTTGTATATTTCGTATATGAGAAAGTAAAAGGTCATAATATTTCGTTTCGGCAAAGTGAATGTTATCCAAGCCCGAAAGCCAACTAGGTAGCAGTGAAAGAAAAGTACCAGGAACTCAATTTTAAAACACTAAAATATTTAATACTTTTCACCACCACAGAATTTATAGAAAAGGGAAACTAATTTTATGCCCATATTAGTAAGAAAAATCTCAATTAGCTTGACGCTGCTCCATCCATGAGATTATATCTGTCTTCATTAGAACCTAATTTTATAAAACTCAACTGCATAAACAATCTCAAGGATCGCATTAAAAGTGCCCTCTGTTTGACTAGTTGATTATCGCAATGAATAGTTGTTAACTTTCATTATAAGCGCTATTTCAATAATTCTACATTATTTCAATGCTCTTTTCATTTGTTAGGATGTGGAACTAACATTATTATTAAAAATAAATAAAATCGAAAATCAAAGATTAAGTTAATTCGAGTCGTTTGACTCTTAAGTCAACCGAAGCCCTTAATAATATTAACCCTTTCGCTACGGCCCTTAGCTCCGTTGTAACGGCGCCTTGGAACCGGACTCCTCGCCAAATGTGTACATATTGCGCGTGAACAGTGTTTGGGTTTACGTTCTTCGCCTGAGTAACGCCGCCTTGAAATGCTCTTGGAAGAAAAAGGACTTTTCTTTGAAACAATAGATTCATAATTTCTATTTAAACATTAACTAACTAACTAATTAAAACATAATTAATATAAAGGGCGTCCCAAAAAAGTGGAACAAGCGTTTATTCCCTTAAATATTGATCCTAGGCATATGCTTCCAATTACAAAGTTTCATCGAATAAGGTAATAATTTGAATGAAAATAATTTGACTTCTAAGGGTATTGATAATAAAAAGTTACAAAAATTAAAATTTTTATACAGCCCCCGAAGTGCAAAAATGTAAATTAGTAAAATGTTTACCTTACATTCACATACAAAGTTGCACATTTCTATTTACAAATCTTACAGAGATATATGAAGAAAAATTAACTGACTTAGACCACTTTTCCGTAGCTCTCACTGCTGTTTCATCCAGTACATTTGTACATTTTAGGGAAAATATGCATATTTCTATAAATTATTTAAAGAGCGGTATTAGGAAATAGCAATGTATTCGTTAACTCTTGTTAAATCTAAAAAATAGTCGAATAATACGTTAATTGAAGTATTTACTAAAATAGTTCATTTTGTGGATCTCCAAAAATATCTACTGTTGATATTTCAGCTGTGACAGCTCACCTGCTCAGAAATGAGAAGTGCTATAAAAATATTACTAGAATACAATTGAAATTCAATTTTTCAAAATTAACTTTATCTTCAAATAGTCCAAACTTGTAGTTGTAATTACCTGAATTGTATTTTAGAAAATAACAGTCTTTTATTTTTTCTGTGAATAATTTTTAACATCAGAAATCGAATACGTAGTAATCCCGTTGAGGCAACATGAAAGGGAATCCGAAACCTAAAAACAGCCAATGAAAGATAAATCGAAGAAAAGCAAATAGAGAGCGCGAAGGCGGATATTGAGTGAGATTGAAGGGGAAAAACAAAGAGCATTATTTTGCCTAGGGCCAAACAGGAGCACCCGAAAATCCAGTTCTGACTAAGTTCAAAGACAGAAAGAATAGCTATTCGCCTTCGCTTGTCATCTCACTTAGTCATGAAATGTCACTTAGTTGTACGAAATCAACGAATTTTGGTGATTTCTAAAATAATTTGGTTTTCAGCCCCATCCTATGTCTGCCTTACTTTTTCATTCATTTTCTTTTCTCCATTTCTCATTTTTATCTTTTTCTTTGATAATCGATCTCTCACAGTGGAGAAGTAAGAAAATAAGAATAGAAACGAAAATACGAATTTTTAAAACAATTTTAGTGCGTTATGCATCTCTGCAACTCTAAAGGACGAGTCGCCACTGCCTTTAGGTATATCTTAATAATACGTACAACGCTAAAAGCAAATAATTTAACATTCTTGTCTGATATTAGTCTATTTTCCTGTTTTATGTTAAATTTTATTTTAAGTCAAAATGTCCTTCCATTCTTCATGAAGTCGATCGTTGCAACTATTTTCCAATGAAACTGAATAACAGTATGCGTTACTGGCAAATTTTTTTCAATCCATGATCATTGTCTGATGTATTAATAGTTAAATATTTGCATTTAGCATTTTTTTTCTGTGTAGAATAAATTTGCATTTCTGCAATAAACATTTCCATATAAATTTGTGAGCAGCCCTTTAAATTTAAAAATTAATATATCTCTGCAAGTTTTGCAGATAAAATCATGAAGCTTAGTTTATGCATAGATGAGTGTAAGATCAACATTTTACTCATTGACACTTTTGCTCTATGGGAAACATATAAACATTTAATTTTCTTAACTTTTTATTTTAAACTTTTACAGTAGCCAAAGTGTTTTCACACAAATTCCTACCTTATTTGATGAAACTTTGTAACTGGAAGTATATATCTAAGTGCAATATTTAAGGAAATAAATTCTTGTTCCACTTTTTGGGGACACCCTGTATATTATATAACTAGCAATACCCGCACGGTGTTGCCCGTGGCATCATCATTTCAACAAAAAAAATCACTATGATATAAAATAAAGTTTTCAAAACGAAATCAAAACAAAAATGAACATTTT
>BGPR01005381.1:49224-67087 GCA_013235015.1 Araneus ventricosus
ATAAAATAAAGTTTTCAAAACGAAATCAAAACAAAAATGAACATTTTATTGATTTTTCTCGCTGATATTTCTTAGCGACAATGACATTAAATGAAGATAGGTTTAAAAAAAGAAAACGACAATGAAATTATAAAGTTTGCTGCAAACGATGCTATTAGAATTTAAACTGGGTGAAAACAATTTTCATGATTCTCGGAACAATCAGCTGATTCACCCACTAAAATGAAGTAATAATTCAGTAAGGCTGACGCAATAAAATCTTCTTATCCTGTTTAAAATACTTAATAGGTGACATTAGATATTTTGAATTAAAGCCATCTAACGAAATGATTTCAAATTGAAGTTGCAGTACCAACTAAACCGTTATTTTTGAAAAAAAATTATTTTATGATTTATAAGAATGACTCCTAGAAACCAGGTAAAATGTTAAAGAGTGAAAACCGAATGAAATTTTAAATGACTTCAGAAGGACCAATACGCCTCGAAAAATAAATACAAACATACTAATTTCTATGGTATTCAAATATACCAAAAATGAATCAGAGAATGAAAAAAAGAGATAAAAAAGAGATGAAATTTTCAGCTTCAGGTTTAAACTTTGAAGCCACATTATATAAATTCTTTTTCAGGTCATATTTCATTTTTTATAATGAAAGAACACGCAGGAACTTGAGCGCAACATGGACATGTGTTCTGGTATGCTCGACTATCAATAAGTATAAAACAAATAAATCAAAACTACGAAAAAAACAATCAAAACCCGATCCACCGAGGTAAAAAAAATGTTCTATCAAAAACTTGAAAGAAAAAAGAAAAATCATTGCCTAACATGCTCGCAAATTCACTATACCTCCTAGTCATCAACCTTCCTCCCCTCCTCTAGTGCTATAAATAAAAACATGCCCTTGGGGGAACGCTTCAACATCGTTTCTCCGTTCTGCGAGGAAAATCTTTCAGTTCATCACGGGAAAAAATTAATTAAAATTCAAAGAAATAAGACATTTTAACCGTTGTTGTTTTAAATCAAAGATACATGTTCAAAATTATAACATCGACTGGAGGGATTTTAGTTTTTAGATTGCAATTTCGGGAAGAAAATTTCAAAATTCATTTTTTATAAATTTCTTAAAATTCAGGAAATAAAGTTAGACGTTCGAATCAAAACAAATTTCATTAGAAAGAAAAATTTTTGTTCTTTCCGATGGTGTATTTATTTTCTTCTAACAATTTTGAAAAACGATGCTATTGAGAGATTTGCGCAAAAAACCATCCAAAATAACACGGAACATTAAATAAATATTTTCTAGATAAAATTTTAATAGTTTGTAGCTTCATGAATAGTTTGATCATATACTAAATACCCTACAGAACATTTTGAATCAGTTTTTACTGCATATATGTAAATTATAGATTTTATCCAGATCCATTTCTCTTTATTCCACATCGCTTTTTCAAAAATATTAAAGGTATGATACATTCTCTATCTTCTGCAGACGGAATATGATGCATAACATCTTGTCTAAAATATTGATGTCTTCTCGAACATCTTAGAAAATATATGTTAAAGGTTTTCTGAAATTTCATGCATGTAAATTGTATGGAAATTTATGCACCCGTTGCTTTTGACGATTACTTAACTCGAATATAAGATAGAAATGCTGAATAAGCTATCGACTTTATACCCATCTTCCTCTCTTTAACCTTTCTAGCTGATGCTCTAGTATCAAATGGAATTTATCAAACTAGAACAAAATTGTACTTCTTAACGTAAAACATGAAAATGAAAGTGACTTTCTGCAGTTTAGTTAGAACTGACCGACCATTTGCTGCAAAATATTTTAGCAATTTAAAGGAGATATATTATAGAACTTTTACAGTTTTGGTCTAATAATGCATCGTACGAGCTTAATCGTGAAAGAAAGTAAAAATACTTAGACTACGTGAATGCAGAAAAATCGCATTTTTCCCACCATTTTTGCTTTAAATTATCAAACTTTAATGTTTTCTCTCTCCTGCTAGTTAATGACATCTATTGAAGTGTATAATCTGTATTGAAGTGATTTTAAGAAAATTCTCTGTAAAATGTTAAGAATATAAAAATTAATGCCATCCGAAATTGGAAGTATTTTAAAGTGAAATTCACTTCGTAAAGCGACAACAAACTAATGCGGAGTAATTCTTTATCTGTCCAACGGTTAATGAAAATACGAATGCACATCTAACACCAAGTGCCATTATTAACTGACAAAATTTGAGTTTTAATTATAGTACTATATTCAATAAGTTGTATTTCGCAATTATTCACAGAAAAATGTGATGCTATAAATATAATGCTGTATATTTAACAGGATCTCTGGTGAACTGGACATTTATCATATGTCTCCTACTGTTTTTAAATCGAATTGTTTTCAACTTTTAAATACATGACCTGATTTCGTTTTCTTTTCTTACGCTTGACTAGTGTTTGTGTGTGTTTGACTTTTTGACCCTTGCTTTTGTAATGGTTTTTTGATTTAATGTTCTAAATTTTTAAAAAAATTGTGTGATTTTTTTATAATTTTAATGTGACGGTATGCAACATGGGCAACCTCAGTGTGTTTTTAGTGCTTTTTTTATTGCGTGTTTTCACTTTAAAACATTTATGTGTTTACATTTTTATAATTAATGTGGTTTTGAGCTTTGAACTGTTGTATTCTCTGAAGCTACTTTTTTTCTTTGTGTTTCAATTCACTTTGTGGCTTATGTTTTTTGTATGTTTTTGATCATGCACTCTGTAAATGGAGTCATCTCTGTAGTGAATCTGCTTTCTTTGAATAAATAATCTGTGACGATTCAAGTTGACAGTACTTAAAAGCTATGAAATGTATCATTAGGCCAATGTAAAAGTGTCGAATATGATTTTAATGCATTTAAAAGTATCTTGTACATTTCAGTAAAACACTAGTAAAACAATTATTGGCATAAACACTATAATATTACATTCTGTATAATTAGACTCTGCTTTAAAAGAGAATGTGTTTCATTTTATGGAGCTCATTCTAAAGCCCTCACCGAAAGACGTACTACTTCATCTATCTATTATGTGGCCGCTTGCCTCCCTCTGCTTACTGTCAATTTCAATCGTCGCTGATTGTACTCAACATTATAGTTTTCCACAGTTAATTCACCCAAAACTCTTTTCTTTTCTTTATTTCTCTCCAGTCATCCAATTCGGCTTTGTAACTCTGTTTGTCGCCGCGTTCCCTCTCGCCCCCCTCTTTGCACTGTTAAATAACATTGTGGAAATTCGCCTGGACGCTTACAAGTATGTCACTCAGCTGAGGAGACCCCTGTCCGCAAGAGTGCCTAACATTGGTGAGTATGCAGTATTAGTTTATACTTACGCTAATAATTAGTGAATTAATTAAGAAGAAAATTTTATTCTGCTATAAGACTTAATTCTGGTGATCAGACTTCCCTGTAAATTACCTCCTGTTGCTGATACAGATTGACAATTTTGACATGAAGAAACGGCGACAAGTTTAACCCGTGCAGCTTATCGTGTTTTTGAGTTATCATGCTCATGTATCTACTGAATAGACGAACAAATGCATAGACATTATTACAAAAATGTTTTTTTCCAGAATCAAGGGAGTGTAAAACTATTGTTTACATCAAATCTCAAGCTTGAGTTTTTGGAAAATTGCTAAACTTTATTTAAGTACACTTTATTTACAAGAAAGTGAAAACGAAATATGTGTTTAGAAAAAGTCAGACGAGATGAATTTTAAATTCTCTGCAGCGTTAAAGTTTTTCTTTCAAATTTCACTTTATTGAATAATTAAAAGATGACGAAAAACATAAACATTCTTTCTAAGCAACATTTTTCATATAATAAATTATAATAGTGTGGAATGTCTTATACCGCGGATTATTCTATAAGATTAAAAATAAAATTCTAACATTACTCATTTAAATACACTATTTAATACAAATAAATGGCTTTCTAAGAATTTAATGGTTAAGGGCTAAGAATACTTTACCGCGTAACCAGTGAAAAGGTATTTATTTTTTTCTCTCAGACAAGTAAGCTACTTGTAGTTGTTTTTATTGATTGCTTCAAGACCGCTGACTCTTAAATTCCTTAGTTAATTGATAAAGGATAACATCTTGGTTTGATTCATTGACTAATTAATTAGAGTTCGAATGTTCATGGGATCTATGTTTTTAGAATGTCCTAGCTCCCTTCAAATTAAGTTAAAACCAAGCATATTTTAACAGAAGAGCGTTTATTTATAGAGTGCAACATATAGTCAATTAAATTGATCTTCGTTTATCATTACATAATAGCAAAGTATTGAATCGATTGTATGCACACTTAAACACGGGCGTAATTCATCAATGACATCTATCTTCTATCATAAATAATTAAATTCCTACAAATGCTAGATTTTAAATCTGTTATTTTTGCGAATAATTTTTCCAGAACTGTCGAGTTGATTAAATTAAGTGATGAAGTTGTTTATTTTCAGTACTTAACTGTATTTATCTGTTTCTGAACAGGTGCCTGGCAAGCTATTTTGAAAGGCCTGTCGGTATTCGCCGTCATCAGCAACGTAAGCATTCAATATTTTTTAAAATTATATTTGGGTCGTGTTATTCTTTAATTAAAGTTTCTGATGCAATTTACTATAAATGCGAGGGAAGTTTATCCTTTTAAATAAAGGTGAAATGTTTGTTTAAAAATAATTATAAACAATGCGAAAGAATGTACTAAGGAGCTTCTCTGTAGTTTTAATCAATTTAAGGAAATATACAGAATTGATTAAAATCACAAAGAAAGACACAAAAATAGCATGTATGAATTTTCTTTTTACTGTTTTTATTTAAAATAAAAAATTTTGTTTTTTCTTTTTGGAGTGAGAATTAAAGCAATTCTTTATTGATTGTTCGGAAGAAAAAGAACTTTAAGTGTCAAGCCTTCCTTTTTAAAATTCCTTTCCATTCATAAAAGAATTAAAAATATTGTCGATATTGGTATGCTGCTTTCATGAAACAGAATGTATAATGCTAAAAACCTATGTGGGTCATTCTCACGAAAAAGGTACAAATAGCTTTAAAAAATTTATTTTACAAAAGTATGTTTAAAAAAATCTTAAAAATTGTATGGATGTTTCCATTTAAGCTTGATAAATACCCTTAAATTAGTGGTCAAGTTTTCTATTTTATTTTTCACTGTTTTTTTTTTATTTTTATAATTTTTGACCTGCCCACGAAGGAGACATGATAGTCAACGGAACTTTTACATTTTAAACGAAAGCATAATTGACTAATTACTGGGCAGTGTTCATACAAAATTATTTCTTATAATAAACAATAAAATTAGCTATTAAAAACCAGTGCTAGAAAATTTAGCATTTTTAAATAAATAGCACTTTTTAAATAATGGCACTAACTGTTCATGAATTAAATAAAATTTAGAGACAATTTCAAATAAATGAAAGTCAACATTTTGCAGGAAAGTAATCATTTGTATACTAGATTTAAAAATAACAAATATTTATTTATTAATAAACAATCTAGCACGTTTCATATTAAATTTTTTTCAATTCTCTTCTGAATTTGAGCATTGACTGCTTTGTCTTTTTATTTTTTGATGTTTCCATTTTTTTCTAAAAATAAATTTAGCTATTAAAATGTTTGTTAAACGTTATTGAAGCTTTAATGTTATAAATATTCTATATGAATTGTTTACATTAATTCTTTTCAAGAATATAATCTTTTTAAAAAAATACAAAGGAAAATCACTATTTTTCATAAAAAAATATCTGCCAAAGAACTTTTAATTGTTATTATTTTAATTTATCAAATTGTATCATGATTTTTGAGATTTTGTCTCTTTCATAGACAATGCCATCCCCTCTGTGGACATGCTGTGTCCACGGAGGAGAAAAAAACTAAGTTTTTAATTTTTAAGTGCTTTGGTTCTTAGGTTCCTAAAGTAGTACACTTATTTTTATTAAATGCGATACTAAACCTATCTTAAGAGTGTATTATAATTATAAATTAGCTTTTTCTTAAATTATTTATGATGACCACGGAGTGGACACTGAGAACTTTACCAAACTCTTAATGGAACTAATAAATTGGAATATATTCAATAAATTCACGATACAACGACAAGTTTTCCTTGAAGAACAAAATGGCTGCCTGGCTTGTAATCTTTTTCATGATGATTTGACATGTGTTGCCACTTATGATATTTTAAGTTATTTTCTGTGTCCAAGGAAGGAGACGTATTTGACTAGCGACAAAGTGGAAAAAATAATTCCAAAGTAAAAACAATTTTTTAAAAAATGTTAGATTAGACATTAACTAGAGATTTTAAACTAGTTAATACTGAAAAGAATCTATTTTTTCAAGAATTCTTTGAGTGTCAATAATCTTTATTTTGTATGTCATGTATAGGGACGACCTCGGAGGGAACTTTTCTTCTTATATTCATTGAAAAATAAAAGTTAAATAGTAAAACTATTTTAGTAGAAAAGTATTTAATAGCTTTCTTAAAACTCAAATTATACTTATGAATAAAAATATTAGGACATTTGTTGCAATTTCTAATATTTATGACCACGGTACTGTAAAAAGCACCTTTTCCTGATAATGACCCATATAAAGGAGACCTTTGTATCGCTCCGATTAAGATCCAGTTCTTTACGAAACTCAGAGCATTCATGAAAGAATTTATAAACGAAGACGTCGAAATTGATATGCTACATTCATAAAATTGAATGTAGAATGACAGAATACCATCAAAATCTTATATACAGTCCTTTACAAGACTCAATTTTGTTTTTATTCATCAGTCTTTTAATAATTTTGTTATCCATTAGTTATATTTCAAGGGCAGGCATAACATGACAATTTTTTGATGAGAAACATGGTATTAATAACTGATATCTTGATACTTTTAACCTATATTGAATATCAATAATAAAATCAACGAAAGATAGTTTAAAGTTAACTCGTTTTCATTACACTTGATCGTTCGTTCCATAATTAATGTGAAAGGTACATAGAGATGAATCTGGTTTTTTTCTATAGGCTTTCATGATCGCATACACCAGCGACTTCATTCCCCGCCTGGTCTACATATTCGTTACCAGTAAGAACAGAACGCTCGACGGATACATCGACAATTCCCTGTCTTTGTTCAACACCAGCGACTTCAGTGATGAGGTGCGCCCGGAAGAACCGCTGCTGGGAAATTTCAACGTCACCCTTTGCAGGTACGCTGAAGAATTGCAACACGCCCAAATGAAAGTGGGATTGTGGTTCTAGCGGTATTATTCCACGTAAAGAATTTTGAGATTTCTCTGGGATGACTCTGTACGTCAGGGGAATCTGGTATAAAACGCTAGTGATAGCGTATTAAGGAGTGAAACATAAGCGACAGAAAAAGGAGCATCGTACCACAGATTCCTCAAACAGCCTCAGAGCTAGCTGAAGTATCCAGTTTTTGTCGGCATTGGATTTTAGCGGAATCGGCATTTTCTGTCGGATGAAGAATGCGATTAGGACGAGTGTATGTCCCAAAGTGAATTTTCAATTGTTCAGTGACTTTAATCATGAGTATATGAACAGGCTAATCCCACTAGCAGGTCAATCACACTTAGTCATTGGTGTAAAATCACTTCATCGGAAAATTACACTTCGGGATATACACTAGATTCATGCATCGTAATATATCCCATAGACACCTGATTGTAACTGTCAGGCCAAGAGTGCATTAATCCATTCTTGTTGACAGAGGTGTTGATGGAACCGACATTTGCAGTCAAACGTGAATGGGATAAGTACTAATATGCTACGTCATATTCCGATGGTGAAATTTTCCGATGGTGTAGTGATTTTTTTGCATAATGATTAGACGTGATTAACCTGCTAGTAGCATGTCAGCTGTGCTTACATATCCGTGATTGAAATCACTGCACCATCGGAAAATTACACTACTTTTGGCATACACTCGGTCTTATACATATTCTTTATTTGACAGTAAACGTCGGCTCCACTACCATCATCTGCCGAAAAAAATTGATTACTGCGCGCTGAGTTTGTTTGGGAGAATACATGGCACGCCGTTAACTTGTTTTGTCAGATTTGTTTCACCTACTCGTTTTATACCATATATCTCATGACGTGCAGAGCCATCAACCAGAGAAATCTCGAAGTTCTACTACATAGAATAATGCCGCTAGCAGGAAAGTCCCACTTTCGTTTAGATGCGCCTTATAAAAAAAATCTTTATTTATCATCTGGATTTATATGCATTGTCTTAGTTTTTAGATTACGGTTAGATAATCTAATAATCATTTTAAAACAGAGTTCCTGGCGGAGAAACAGGAAAGCGTTTTCCTTGTTTTTCAGTTCCTTTCAACCAACAGTGAATTACCTATTCATGTCTTCCCTCATTGCAAGAAAAGCTATCCATCACAAATGGAACACAGTAAAATTGCTAACGGTGATTAAACGGAAGACTGGTTAGGTCTGCCAAGAAAATGAGATTCTAATGGTTTAATAATACAGTATCTGTATTTACCTGCAGAGGAAAAATTTATGCTGGTATTTCAGAAATTTTCTGGTATTTCCTTAAGAACAGCTTTAAAATGAAACCGATTCTTCCTAAAGTTCGTGAAATTTAAATGGTGTGCTTAAAAAGAACAACTTAAGATATAGATGGAAGAGAAGGCAAAAATAAAATGACTTTATTTTCTTGAATTCATTTTCTAATTACGTGTGTATTTATTTACACATCCTATAGAAAGAAATCAATAAAATGGGATGGAAAAACATTAATGGGAAGATGAGAAAATTAAAATACTTAAAGGTTGAACATCAGTCTGATTGATTCGTGTTTAAATAAAGGTAGAAGAAAATAAAGTAGAGGGAAGCGACGTACAAAACCAACCGCCTGAATTTACCATCAGATTCCCAATATCATCCCTGTCGCCAGATAAGATTTAACACTCAGCCATAGGCCATAAATGTGCTCTACATTTTTGCACTTAGACAAACAGAAGGCTTTTCTTTCAAACATGCAATTTCTTCTTTTCAGACGAGGGAGCTGCTTTATTCCCTAGAAATTCATTTCACATTTGTAATTAAGTGCTTGATTAGAATAAAACCAATATTCTTAAATTGTTCGATATCTGATTGTGTGCGATTATGCCGAAGCGAAAATAACAAATGTTTTGACAAAAGCTACCAAGTTTATAGGTTAATATACGGAAGAGTAACTATTTGTGCTATCATCTGTCTTTTTTTGTTGAGCAATAAATTCTGAAGATGTGAGATTTGCAAAGATTTACTCGTATAAAAACTTATTAGTGCTGGTTTTAACTTGACTTCAATCTGTGCTTTAAGAAAATTTAAAAATAATGCATGCCGTGGCGGCTCGTCCATAAGAGCTTCATCCCCCCTCCCCCAGTAGTTATTTTAAAAGATTATATTTTCGTTTTTATTCTAATTGGCCTACTTTTCCACTTTGAGAATTCACTGATTCACGAAAATGGCAAAAAGTTATTAAAAATGTAGAAAGAAGACGGAAAATCAATCAAGAATTAAGAGAGAGAGAGAGACCTGAGCTGCATACGGATACGATATTAACGCAAACAGCAACGCGAAGCGGGAGAAAAGCAACCCTTTCTCCGCTTGAAATTGCATTCATTTGAGCTGCATTTTTTCAGTTCTCATTTGGCGCGACTTCCTCATTTAGCTCCTTTTTCGCTTTTTCTCAGTAGTTAAGTCGTTTTTTAAATCCAATTCTGGAGGAGTTGTAATTTTTTGCTTTTTATGTTTTTTCGGGTGCTGATTACGATTCTGAGGTTTCCCACCAAAAATTTTTGTTGAAATTTTAGTTATAGCCAAAAAAACATTTTACATTTTTCTCCAGTTTTTTGCTTATAATTCAAAACCTATCAATTTTTAGTATATCATTATTATAAACCAAAATAATCAGCACAAAATTTTCTACAACTTAGGTCTAAAAACTTTTGTCGCTCTGCTTGTTTCTGAGCTGACAAGTCGCCACTAAATGTATGTCATTAACAGAGCTTGCAAAACAAATGAATGGCCCTCTCTGAGTTAATGTTGATTTTGTATTAATATTATCGGGGGAGAAAAAAATCGGATAAACGTTTATTTTTACTAAATCTTGCTATAAATAGGTGTTGTTTGCTGTAAAATCTTTACTACTTCGAATTATCCTTCTTTGAAAACTACAGAAAATGTTAAGCCTTCAATGCAGCCTTCCTCATATTTTATAGTATTTGTGAGCATAATTTGAAGAATTCTATTGAATAATTTGGATTTCTATAGCGTACAAACAGTTTAAGAATTTCACATTTATGTATATATGCTTTTTGAATATGAGTGAAATAGTGAAATCGTTTCATCAGAATCGCTGTAGTATGTTTCTCGAATTAATCACAATTTGAGGTAGTCATTTAACAGTAAACAACCATTTTATAGATTCCAGGTTCACTGTTTATAACTGACTGTATCTAATTTGAATGGAATAACGAAACAATTACACAACCAATTCCAGCTGCATAAGCGGTTTACTTAATTGGTTGGAATAAGGCAGCATTAGAATTATTTCTGTAATGTTTTGAGCAAACAACTTATCTAAAATTAAGTACTTTCTAGTTGGCTTTGAAATACATGACTCCATCCAATTAAAAGTGGAAAAATCTGCCTCCATTATGAGTAAGAGATATTTTTATGCAATTTGTCAACAAATGGAAATAAAATTAGAATTTACTGAGGGAATCTTGGCTTCACAACATTTTCATAACTAGAAGGGCTGAAGGTAACCTGCAATTTTCTTAATAGTTCTGATTTCAACTTTTAAATTGGATTCACGAAGGAAATTATAATTTTATTCATAACTTGCAATCGCAACAGGAACTGTGAAATAAATTCAAATAACTTTTTTAAGCATAACACTGTATCTGGGTAAAATTTTCTACGTTTTAAATCCTCAGGAATCATATTAACTAACTTCTAGAAACCCGCCCGACAAAGAACTATTTTTTTATTTTCTTTTCCTTTAAAATTTGCATCTTTATAAAATCCTTACTTCAATTTTCAAAGATCGACTTTTGAATATCTGCAGCAGTCACTGAATGAAGATGCGAACTTTTTCTCTAGGTGGCATCAAAATTCCAATCGATTCCTGCACAAACTATTGAAGGTGTGTTTTTCTCTGTGTCTAGTATTCACAGTAAAAAATAAAATAAGTCCAGCTTTCTTGCAATGGCATAATTTGTATGGAAAAAGCTCTTCAGCGCTGATCGAATTCCTGTTTTGATTTGAATATAAAATCCTATTTCGAAGTTATTACTATTTTGCTCAAACTCATATCTTTGAAAAAAATTGACAATAATAAATCCTTGAAAGACTTTTCTTTATCTGCGTTCTCAGTTCTAAACACATTTTTTATTATTTTCATTTAAGAATTTTTAGATGTCGAACTCAATTTCCATGATGTTGCTAGTAAGAAACATATTTCTTCCTTTACATCTTCGAAACTAAATTCTTTAACCAGCGGCAGTATTCTTCTCTAGATATTCTGGAACACGATATGGCGTGTTTTGCGCTTGGCATCGTCGTTAGTGAAGAGATAGAAAAGAAATATGGATATCTTCCATATTTCTTTTCCCAGCTTTCGATATTGTATCGAAAGCTGGGTATTCACGAGAAGGCTAAGCTATGCCATTTGTCCTAAGCCAGTTTTTTTCCCACTCATTTTAATCGAAAAATTAGGCAAAGCATTCACGGATGTTCCAAAGTTTGTTTTGGGACAAGGTTCAAAGTCGCAGAATTCTACCCACCCAGACACCTTTTCCCCCACGCGATGGATTTCGAGTTTCATTTCTAGCCTCGACGCGAGGTTCCAATGTAGGCAGATACTTTGTTTTGCCTCTAGCCTCGCATGGAGGTCTCAAAAAGTGAACCGGCCATTCCGATCAGACTTCAAACTATTCTGAATTCCGACCCTTTCGTTCCGATATGCTAATTTTCAACGGTTTTTCACCCTGACGATTGTTTTTTCCTTCCCGTGTTCCAAAAATCCCAGTGTGGAGCAGCCGTGAATGCACCGCTTAAAATTTGACATAGATCTGCGGTTTGGGTATTAAGATCACATATCAAATTTCTTTTATTTTTTGTTGTACTTTTGAGTTATCGAGTTCACTCACACACGAATGGAAAGATCGACAGGCACTCAACCCTTTGACAGATTTGATCCAAAATTTGATAGAGGTTTGGACTTTTAGTAAAAAGCATGTGCCAGATTCTATCTATCTAGCTCTTTGTGTTTTTGAGTGATTGAGTCCACGTGGACTCGGACGGATAGACAGATAGACTCCCGATTTATCAGAAATCTACAATTTTAAAGTAAAGACAGTGTCTCAAATTTCACTCAGTTTGCTTTTTCATATCTTATTCATGGGAAGACAGATATAATTCCAGAAAAGTTTTTTTAGAACTCATGGAGGTCTAAAGCGTAGAGATTTATAAAAATCTCTAGGTTGAATTTTAGAATAATTATAATTATTACTATTTGTAATTTCGTATATAAGAAAATCGACTGACGTTATAAAGGAACGCGGTGACCTAGTCGTAAGGTCTCGGCTTCAGGTCTGGAGAGTTCCAGGTTCGAAACCCGATTCCACTGAATATCCGCCGCGTATAGGACCTGCTGCACGTTAAATCATACGTAATGGCCAGACATCGTCCCATTGGAGAAGGCGTGCCAGTTCAGGTGTTGTCCTCGTCATCTGACCGCGGTTCAAAATTACGATGTCCGTCTTAAAATAGGCCTCGCATTGCTTCAAAACTGGACGTTAATATAACTAAAACTACTGACGTTATAAAAAGCAAACATAAAAAGTATGTGAAAAAAGGGAGTGTTTTGAAACTAACAAAAAGTGTCAAGCGTGGTTTTCTATTATTAAAAAGAAGCTTTGAATTTTCTTGGCAATACCAACAAGTTCGCAAGGGAAAACTCCCGTCAGTAAATAGGGCATTTTAGACAAGCGACTAAATGAAAACAAGAAGTGATTTACGAGCGTTGCGTGCCGATGCCTCTTTTTCCTCCCTTGCATAAAGTAAGTTGCAGAGAAATTGTGAACTGTATTTTTCATCGAATGAGTTAAAAGAACAACAGTTTTGCTCACTAAGGTAATTCTTCTCTGTATAGCTGTCACGGAAACAACTGAAAATAGCATCTTTTATTTTCGCTGCCATTTAGGTTATTGGAGATTCTTTGATTCATTACAAAAACTTAACTTGTGTATCATACTTAGCAATTTGTTATTGTTGATTCGTAACTTGCCGTCCGAATTTTAAAAAGACATGAACTGTTCTGATCTTATTACCAAGTATTTTCGTATGAAAGACGTAAGAGGTGATGTGTGTTTAGGGGAGACTGGGGATCCTTGATCATATGGAGTTCTTGAGCCAGCCCTTTTTTTCTTTACAACAGGTTTATTTTTCTTTATTAAGTTGACAACATCTAAACACGTTTATAGTTCTACATATGTGAAAAAGAAATCAAATACCTTGATGCCATTTTGAAAGTATAATGAACAATATTTTTTTTATTGTCTGAAGCAAATATTAAGGTGTGTGAATTTTATATTTTTTGTATTCAAATTTTGTTTTAAGCTGTAATAGTATTCCTAGTTGAAATAATTAATTTCATGTACAATTTAAGTTTAAAATAGTTTAAATATCTACAGGCTTTACTTAGTTATAGTTTGGTAAACAGAAATGGTGGTAGTAGGGATACTTGTGACATTGAGACTGGGAATATAAAAGCCATGACTCAACTATCCCTACTGGGAAATTAGTGTTCATTAAATTGGTTATTTAGAGAATTTGAATAGTTTTTTACAAAACTACTATGCTATTTCTATATTTAAGATATTCCTGAGTAGTTGTCTGTCATAAAAATAATCACAATATGGAAAAAAAGTTTTTTTGATAGGTCAGGTATGGAGAAATCAAGTGCGTCCGTTCAAAATTTCCAGATTTTTTGAGATTTTACTTCTAATGAAAATTTCAACTTCAGTCAGAATATTTTAACTAATCTGCCTTCTTCTGGTGTGTAAGTTCTCCTATTCCTGGGGATTCAACTAGTGAAATAACTGCTACCCTAGAGATTGTGCATCCTTATCCAAAAGCCTTGACTCGCATTTTAAAAGGGTTTAGGAAAAGAGTTAAATCAACTATTTTGACTTCCACTCTCGAAAAACAAAAAAATGAAGAAGAGCTATTGAAAAGAGCATGAAAAAAAGAGAAAAGCAACAAAGATCACAAATTTTCTTGGAAACAAAAAATGGTTAAAACAAATATTTTTCCTGAGAAATTGAAAAAATATATGAAAGACTCTTATGACACGTCTGATTTAGACTCTGACAACTATTCAATTAAAAGCATGTGTACAACAATGTCAGTAGATGAAAATACTGAAAGTGATGATGATTTTATCAATAAGAAACCTGCTATTAATTATTGCTGCTGGTAAAATATACAAGGAAGAAAATTATAAAATGATTTGTTGGCCTATTTCTTAATACTTCTGAGGATGGAATAAGCATAAAATTTGCTCGAATAGTTGCAAATTCCAAATCCAAATTACCACCAAATGATGACATTACTGTCATTAATCAAAACCAAATGGAAATAATTCTTCGACCACCAAACATCACCACAAAAAATGACCATGTTACTAGTTTTGCTTTCACAATTTGTTTTGATGGACTTTTTGTATCTCGAGCACGAATCAAAACACTTCTGAACTAATAACAAGCAATAAAATTTATACTATTGTGTTTGGTAGGTGCTTTTTCAGAGTTGGCTCAAGCATCCCTATTCTGTGGATCATGTACGTCTCTCATGGGGATATGTGAGCTTCAATGAGAAACAAAAAGTAAATATTTATTGAGCAATAAAATTGGATGAAAATGGCCAATTTTCTCAGTTAATTTTGAAGACAAGATACCAAAATTTGCACTACAATATTTTATTTTGTAATAACAAATTATAAAAAGTTTTAAAAAATAAAATTTAAATATTGGCTGAACTATATCTAGTCTCCCTTATAGAGAGATATTAAATCAGGTTCTTAAATATTTAGTAATGAAGCATGTGAAGATACATAAGTTTGGGTGGTAAGTAGGAATAAATTCTTGTTTTCCAAGTTGTACCATAAGAAATCCTCTAACTTTGAAGAATAATCAGATACAAGAACAAATCTGAAACTATAAACAGTGGCAACTCAAATTGACATCACGTAGAAAATACGAGCGACTGCATCACCGATGAATGACCCAATATAAGTTTCTGTGCTGCTTATAAAAAGCTCTATAAAATTAACTAACAGTCATTTTTAATACAGAATTTCGTCGCACACAATACCGATTACTCGTGTTCATCATTTATTTAAGCACAAATACATTAATTGCAATTAAAGAACATTAAAACCATATCCAGCACCTCTTTGTTCGGGGAATAATACGCCGCAAAGCTCCCTCTGCACTGTGAACTTGAGCTGTCACTCGCTATAAATAATCATTCTTGAATCGTCCAAAAATTGGTGACTTTTGAAGTCGAAATTCAAAAATGAGTCCATAGGCAACGGAGACGAGCATCAAGAGTGTTCTTCTCTCGACTTTCGTCGCATTTACAGCGCATAGTAGTACGGAGAGAATCAATTATGCACTTGTATCTCTTCCCTTTGGTGAATTGGGTCCAACATTTGATTCAGATTTAAAATTTTGATGTCTAAATTATGTACCAAGCTCCATTTATCAATCTGGCGATTTGTGTTATCGCGCTGACACACACATACGAATAGAAAAAAATTATGAATTTGGTCCAAAATTCGATATGCATCTACCATTCTGATACTATAAACTTGTATACCTCCGGCCAGCTGATCTCGTGGAAGATTCGATGTTCACGTAAACGATATACTTCTCCTATGAGCCAAACAGCAATTGCTAACTATACCATCCCAGCCAAATGGAACAACACATAAATGAGCTTTGGACCCTTCTGATTCCCCTACTGTGATCGCTACCATTGTGATGATTATTTTACGATTTCCATACTTTCTACATATGCAAGAAGTTAAATCCATATTGAAACACCCCTACCTGGCACGAAGACGTCCAGTGAAATCTCAAAGACCGGCCGCCACGACAGAAAATGGGACATTGAAGTCGGCCGTAAAATAGTGCCCATTACGAGCGACTCATGCGGAAACACCCCTTTACGGGGTTACGACCTGTCTTCGGAGACGAACGTTACGAACTATACCACCATTAGTATACCCACTAGTGATGCAAGAAAGTGAAAATGTACCGTAAATTCTTTGTTTTCCGGGGATGTTAAACCTCTCAAGAAAGCCATTCCTCTCTTACTAAACGCATTCCATATTTTTGCAATTAATCCTCTGATTCTTAGCCTCTGAAGCATTTTCTCTTAGATGCCACTAGTATATTGAAAGAAAGACGATGAAATTTCGAAGGGTTCGTCACCTATTACGTGTCTTTGCGCGTTTGAGTACTAAAGAAAGAGCCCATAAAATAAAAATATTAGTTTTAAAGATAGAGTTGAACGCTAAGCTTCATTAACTGGAAAAAAAACTTAAGGAATACCCCTCATGGATGCAACTAAAAACTGCAACTAAGCTTGCACCATGTATGCTTCTCTCAGTATTAGCAATTACTCTTGGGTACATTTACCCAGAGCAGGGCGACTTTCAATCTATATCTGTAAATCTATAACTACTCTTATGCATAAAATTCTTCGTGCAAATGTTATTTATAGATATACTAACTTTTCTTTCGTGTATCGTAGAGGAGGAATGGGCTTCGTATAAAGACAGAGACTCCCTAATAGAAGAACAAAACATAATTATTTTCGATATTTTGAAAAGCCTTACTAAACAGACACGTGTCTGCAACAAAAAACTAAGATCAGTAAGTTAAATCAAAACTTCATTCAGAGAAATAAGAATACCAATCCATTTCATTCTTCTGTTGTTCAAACTTCGATAGACTAACTGTTTCAAATAAAAAAAACATATGAAAATATCTAAAAAACATTTAATTGAAATATCTGGATAATTTCGCAGACGCCATTCTTAATAAATGTTGTCAAGAATACGTTGACACATGCAGTCTATTAAATAAAAATCCTTTCCACTTTTCCTTAAAATATTTCAAAATGTTTCTTCATGTTTTCAGAAACTATGCGTCGTCGCTTTCATTTAATAAATTCCATACTATTCTTTGTAGAACGACAAAATTTCTTTTTCCAACTTGAAGAATCAAAGAGAAAAGAGTTTAATTTCCGAACTTTAGAGATGTAGAAGTTGGAAAAAATGATCCTGTGAGCTTGGATTTACTTGCTAAATAGTGGGAAAGAAATTAGGAATTTTTTTTTTGAACTACGAGCTGAAATGAGGAACTAATTGCACTTTTAAATAACATTTTTTTTTCAAACAGAAAATTAAACTTTGTTTTCTTCGTCCTCGAAGAAAAGTCAGAGCATCTTTATTAAAAGAGCTTTGAAAAAGTCCATTTATTGATTTTAATTATATATGTCTGTCGAAAGCTCAATATTATTGAAATTTTCAATCGATACATAAGAGTGCACATTTATGATACTGCGAATATTGCAGAAGGGCTAGGCTTTTCTTTTAATATGTTCCATGTACCAAATCAAAGCTCTATTGCTTTTTAAGACAGGGCATTATTTTTATTTCATAAAATTGTATACCTTGTTGTAGTTCCGTTTGTTTGTTTTG
>BGPR01005381.1:75326-94643 GCA_013235015.1 Araneus ventricosus
TAATATAATTGAAGAAATAATTTTTTGAATTTTCAGATGGTGTAAAAATTATTCTTGCGCTGTAATATTTTCGGAAGTTATTAAGGAAAAACAGCAAAATTTCGTTGAATTTTTAATTAATTAAAATTTAAAATAAAGGCTCCGAGGTACGCACTCCCACAATCCAAAATACGTTTGTGCCAAATCTCGTAATTCTAGGTAAAGCGGTCTTTAACCTTGTAAAGCGGATGCATTTAATAGTCTCATACGCAGAAAACTGCCTATGATACATCTTGGAGTCAGGCCCGGATTATTAAATAGGCAAAG
Organism: Araneus ventricosus; assembly: GCA_013235015.1. NCBI lineage: Eukaryota > Metazoa > Arthropoda > Arachnida > Araneae > Araneidae > Araneus > Araneus ventricosus. The sequence continues at coordinate 75,633 of BGPR01005381.1, forward strand.
TAGGCAACTGCCTGTGGGCCCCGCAACTTTAGGGGCCCCGAGGGCTCAGGATTTTTTTAGTGGTGTTCTCAGAGTAATTTAATTTTTTACTTTGATTTAACTTACAGAGACTGTACATTCGAGTTTATTCAAATTAGCATCAAGTATCGATTAAATTTTGGAGTATTATTCTAACAACATTCCTAATTAATTACTATCTGCTAGTTCTAATATTGTTTTATAATTCTTAAAAATAGGTTGCTTTATTATTTTTTAAAAATCTCCGATCCTATAATTAAATAGTATTTAGTTCTGTAGAAAAATTCATAATTTTTTTTAATATTTTGTTTAAAATTATTTTTAAATTTTAACTTTTATATACGCAATATGCTGAAACCCACTTTCTTGAAAGTGGCTCGCAATTAAATGTCCGAAATTTGCTACTTAAAACTGCTTACACATAGAATAAATTAAAAGCAACAAAAATATCCGGTTTTGGAAGTCTGTAAGGCGACACGGGGGACCCAAAAGTAACATTGCATAAGGGCCTTTACAGGGCTTAATCCGGCCCTGCTTGGAGCGCAAAGAGTTAAAATTTCGAACCATCAAACAGCGCCTCAAACTTACTTCAATGGTTACAAATTGTACAAAAACATATACATGCCCATACTGATATATTAAATAACTAATAGGTGAACATTGTTTGTAATACAAAAATCAAGTTATACGTAATTTTTAGTATGTTTCTTTATTTCAAATAGCAGTGATTCATTTAAAATGTAAATGATATTGTGTTACTCCTTGTTGGGTTCTGCTTTTCTTTAAAAACTAATTTTTAAAAAATAATGTTCACCGTTTAAAAGAATTGAACTTTTTCTCCAAAACATTAAACAAATGACAGCATTAAAATGAGCACTGAAAATTTTACTTTCTTTACTTTTAAATGTCACAGTCTGAGCTGTCTCCATAGCATCCCAATTTCTTAATTTATCAGCCAAAGTTATGGCTTTATAAATTCTTTAAATTAATTTTTGTTCAAATTAATAAAAAGAATCAGACAGTTGCTGACAGTTTCGACATTTTAGTACACTAATAAAAGTGTTTAAAAACGTTTTCATTTCATTCAGGGCACTGTTTACCTTTATTTTTTTATTTAAATATTAATAATGTCATGTTAAATTGTTCGTATCATTTTATGTTCATAATATATCCTACACTTATCATGTTGATTCCGGTTGTAATTATATCTTCCCATTGCATCTGCAGAATAAATAAGAGATTTTCCCTCTTTTGAAATATGAAAGTATATATTATTTCTAAAAGTAAAGAAAAATTGGCATATTTCGAAATATTTAATCTTTTCTAGCTTTTAAAGTAAAATTGAAATATATTTTCTTCTGTCATATTTTCTCTGACATTTGAGGAGTCTTTTTTAAGTAAAAAGCTACGAAATGTCTTTTCACCCGGGTTTTGTTCGGAAGAGTGAGAAAATCGCTTTCGGATCAAATTAAATAAAGGAAAATAATATTAAATAATGTCACTTTTTGATCTTGGTTGCATTTTACTCGAGTTAGATAGCTTTCCTAGAAATACATCCAGTTTAGAAACATTGAAGGATTTCATCCCCGAGCACTACATGTACCTGTAATCTGAAAGATTTTGGCAGATATGTGGAGATAACGAACAAGATTTTACTGCTAGAACAGGACAGCATACTTACGACAATGACGATCATTTTTATGAAATGCTGCAAATAAACATATATCGTCGTCGTTCAGACAAAAGTCACTAAGTCTAAAACTGTAGTTTCAAGATGTGGTCAGTTAAAACTCAATTAATTTTGAGTCTTTATGATAAATAGTAAAAATTATTTTATAGATTTCTAGCCCCTACTATTGATTTACTGATGTTTAGATAACAGGTTCCTATCACGAAATAATTAATTGCAAATTCCAATTTACAGCAGTAGTCCGTCAGAAAGTTTTTGTGGACTTAGCGACTTCTGCCTGAAAGACGACGATATATTAATTTTAATTAATCATCTTGCTATACAAGCATACTTCTAAAGATCGATCAACTTCAACAAAAATCGTTAGACAGCGCAATTAATTTATTTCATTTGTAAGAAAAAACTATTATTTAATTAATGTTATGGTTTAAGAATACAAGTAGTATCATTAGTTTCATGTCGACTCGAAAACAATAACCTCCTTCAGTAATCTCAAAAAGTTTCTTTTCTTTATTTTAAAAAACAGAAAAAATATCTGCTGATTAAGAAAATCTAGTCAATTCATCGTCATTTGCAGTTATATAACAAACATCACTGCGTATATCATGTGACACGTAAATGCAAGTTGTATTATGTTGTACGGTGACGTAACGTTCTTTTTCCTCCAGCAAGATGCACAATGGATTCGAAAATTAAACTAATGCGGTGCATTTCATGAGAATTATTCGAGAATGAATTGACTCCAGTAAAATTAAATCAGTGAGAAGAACATTACAATTCAAAATCCCCTTTTTTAAAAAAATCGATCGATTCGATAAATGTGGATATAAGAAATGAGTGTAAGAGCAGTGCTATGCCAGCCTTTCTTCACTGGTTCCAGACATGTTTTACATTTGTATGGGTATAGAAAAACTGTACCTGCCCAAATCTAAAACTTAATTATCACCAATTGAGAATTTCGGACTAGAACTGTTCTTCTCACGGATTCAATTCAGTGTTTACATTATTCTACTAATTTCAAACAGTACATTACAGCACAGTTTCCCAACCTGTGGTAAGCGAAATGTAAATGTTGGTAATGGCGAAAACAAGAAAATATAAGGAATTAAAAACGTTACTTCATTTTGCTTCCACAGGTTAATAACTAACTTAATAACTACATCTTTTGAATGGTTGATTATTACGGAGTGGAATTTTTAGCTATCCTTATAAGCTAATGCGAAATTATTACAATACTAATTTCATTTGTTTTGGCGTTGAATTAATACTATTGTAAGAATGCGATAAAGTGTAAAATCAAAAATAAGTCCTGCAAATGTTATTAATTTGAGTCATTCGGCTCTTAAGCTGACCTAAACCCTTAACAGCATTGATAAAAACTTTTTTGAATAGGCGGATGGTTGATGGTCCTGGGGGGGATATGACAGTAAGAGGTACCCGAAAATATAAGGATTAATCTAGGGGTACGCGAGGAAATAAAGGTTGGGAACCCCAGCATTACAGTATAGAGACTTAGAACAAGAACGCATTATTAAAACCTGTGGGAGTTCAAAATTACTTTCATCCAATATTTCTAGTAATAATTTTCGGAGTGTCGTAAACTGTACTAAAAACACTATCTACTTTTGATACTTTTATCATGTGATATCATTATAATTTTCATACTTTATCACGTGATATTTTCAAATTAATGACGTATGATTTTCGTGAATTTCGAATCTAGTCATTGAATCATTTTCACAGGCAGATGTACTAATTTCATAATAATAATATCCGTGAGAAATAATGAGCTAAGAATAAATTACCATGAATTGAATTTGTTGTGTTTCTGTTTTGAATGAACTGTATCACCGTTATCATTGCTGAAACTTTATATTCAATATTATAAAGAGTCAGAGACGTATTAACAGTATTGGAACTCATCCACTGCAAAGCCAAATGAATTGTTTTACTCCCTATATCTGGTGATATATCATAAAAAAGATGTGTATATATACTTATCATTCTTGTTAAATAAAGTAATTTTGTCATGAATTCTTAATTTATGTGTTTATTTATTAGATATTCTACAACACAAACACTCAACAATTAATTTGCTATCACTGAAAAGATTATTAGCATACCTTGTTGAAAACGTTATGCAATTAAATACGCAGACATGTCAAATTTGCAGCCAAGCGAGAGAAAAAAAACTTATGAAAAAAGTTTAGCAGACATTTCATCCCTAAAGCTCAATTTTCAAATCAGGTTTATTTGAAATTCTGTAACATTAGCATTTAATATGAACGCCAAAATTTCTAAAGCTTAACAATTAACTTGTGTTAACATTAAAATTTCTTGTTGATAATAATCTAACAATATGGAAAGTAATTACTTCAACATGCGAAAGAATCTGAATTTTGATTCATTATGTAAATAAATCAAAACTTTGAAAAAATGTGAAAACAGCAAATTTATATTTATAGAGCTGATGGAAAGTAAAGTTGTTTCGAGAATCATTCTTATGTCATTAGTGAATTATGATAAATGAAAATTCATTAGAAAATTATGTTAAATTTAAAATTACTAACTTCAAAGCATTGTAATTGTTCAACAAAGATTTATTAAGCTAATTAAAAAATAATATAGTGATAACAAAACGTAATTAATGAATAGAAATACAAGTATGGAATGTATGCGAAATCATTGATATTATTTTAAAACTAGAAAAACTGATTACTTGAAATGTAAAAAAAATTATGTAACTTTTGCGAGACCCCTTTCACATTCTTGTTGGATAGCGCTTATTATAAGAACCATATAATAGCAAAAATACACAGATTAATTTTTAGGGAATTGAGATAAATTAATAACAATATTTTTCAACTTCCTAAAGCGCTAAATCAATCCTTACACTCACACGTGTATAATTATGCATCTTATTATCTTTAACAGAGAAAAGTGTTAATCCACCACTGAAAACAATTATTTTTAATTTTAAAAACTTCTCTGTTTATAAGCAATTTCGTCATTAATATACTGATAAGATCAATAAAAAAATTTAAGAGTTCAGTAAATTTCTTAAGGAAACCCTCCCGCAAAAAAAATATTATTAAAAAAAATATTTTTCAATGATTTTTTCAAAATATTGCTACTTTTATTAAAAGAAAGTGAAGAAGCCGCGAGTCCGAAGTCGACCGACAGAAATCGGTGCATGGGCAAAGGGCAGTCGAATTAAATGTGCCACTGGGAACACCGTTAAGAAATTGGTGCATGTGCAAGGGCTATGGAATAACCGGCAGCTGACGGTGTCGGCGAAAGACAGTGGCAATCGACGACAGCAGGTCGACATTGTCCTGTTGTCGGTACGTGTGCAAGCTCCCATTTCATTCGTCGTTCCACTAAAGGAATGCGGTCGATCAACATAAATCGGTATGTGTACAAGTAGCGTTAGAGTTTCTAGAAAAATCAGTACTTTATTATAGTCATTGTCGTTACCTCATATGCACACTGAAATGAACGAGGTTCGGAAAGATCTCAATTGAGTGACGGTGAGGAGCCTAAATTTGGCAAGAGGGTTTCCTGACAAGTTTGGTAACACTCCAAAATTTGCACAGAGATTATTTCCATTTCTGGGCTTTCATAACCTTGTAAGGAATGAAGTCAAAGAACACTACTTATGTCATCGTTACCTCATACGCACACGAAAATGAACGAGGTTCGGAAAAATCTCGATTCAGTGACGAAAACACCAGCCATTCATCCCTGCACCTAACCGCCCGAAGGGCGGTCCTAACAGTTTTGATGGGTGGGACTGGAAAAGTTTAGCTATTTACAGTAACTATGGTGAACTCGCCGCCGCGATAGGGCTGAGCCATCTAAACGAGCCTCCTCTCTTTGACTAATATGTCGAATTGTAGAGAGGAGGGAGGGAAAAGGCTCTGGTAGAAATAAAAACGAATATTAAAAAATCTAGATTTTTAGAATTTTTCTTGTGCATTAGATTATTAGGGACAAGCAAAGGAGGAAAACACTGGAGTGGAGAATTTGATGCTTGCCAGCTGGAAAGTTAATGGGCCGAAAAAGGGAAAGGAATGGGTGGTCAGCCCATGAATTTTGTGAAGTTAAGTTCTGGCATCAGAGTAGCTCTCCCCTGGATCCCCATTCCAGAATTCAGGGCACTATCCCAATCACGGGAATTTATTTGCAAGTTTAAAAAAAGAAATACATGGGGATACAGGCTCTAGACGAAGTTCTATCAATCTGCGATTTTTTGAAAAAGAAGAGTTATCTATGAATACTATGATGAGTTTAAAATAGAAGCTAGGAATACTACTATTTTGAAATAGATCTTATAACAATAGGAATACATAATAAAAACAGATGAAAGAGAAAAAACACAAAACAAAACGTAATAAAAATAATAAAATAAAATAAAGCAGTAAAAGCAATTGAATAAGAAAATCTGACACTGGATGTGGACTCTGGTTGCATTGGTTTTGTGGTGCCATGGCGAGGAGGATGTTAAGGAAGTCTTTTACAGTTTATGGAGTAATCTAAAGTCTGTTAATCTTCACTTTTCCAGTAGTATGGAAAGACTGAGGGGAACGCCGAAAATGGAAGAAAGTCCGATTTGTTCTGGGGTTGAAGTTCCCACAGAGGACTGGAGCAGATTTTCTAAGTTGTGGTGAGCGGTCTTGGTGGTGGCCGCTTGAGGCGAGTGTCAGTAGCTTGTATTTGTTGGAGGAGGGAGATTTTTGATGCACGTTCTTCCTCTGTTTACGTTGCTGGTCATTTGCAATGTTCTGCTTGGTTGCTGTCGAAATCTTCTGCAGGGTAGGGAGGTGCTGCTAGACAGGGTTGTGTGGTGCATGATGGTGGTAAGATGGAGTATGTCTGGGAAGGAGATCAATCTTGTACTTTTAGGTCTTCCTCTCGCTCCCTTAGGAAATCCATTAGGTTTACTATTTTCCTTATTGATCCCGCGTAGCTTACAATGAACTTATACCATGATGGGGTGGTGGCAAGGGTTGTCTTTGTAAGGAGGTGAGAGGCCGTGACATAGCACTCTGTTGCATAGTGGATTAGGGAACCAATTTCTTCGCAAACGCAACTGCCATTGCTGTGCAGTCCAAAACGCTTCAGGTATTCCGGGAAGGGACCATGGGCGGTTATGAATTGCGTTAGTTGGCGTGGCCAGTTATGATTTATGGTGGCGACTTTTGGCATTGTATTTTATGTTGTGCGGCCATATTCATGCCTCTTCCAGAATCTTTGCCATTTGGCCAAGGCCTTAGCCCTGAATTGTTTTTGGCACTTCTTCTTGGGAGGGGTGTCTGGTACTGGGGAACTTCTGTGTCTTCTATGGAGGATTTGGCCAGCGTGCCTGCCATCTCATTTCCGAAGTGACTGACGTACGCCTTTATCCAACCTAGCCTGATGTTGTAGGAGGGTAGTTTGAATTTGTCTGGCTATTGGGCTTGTCTCTTTTTGATTTAGGAGAGCTTTCATGCCAGATTTGCTATCGTTCCATATTTTGTTTGTTCCTGGCTGGTGTTGTGCATAGTTCACGGCCTCCCATATGGCTATCAATTCTGCCTGAAACACGGAAGATTTGGGGTTTTAGGCGGCCTTGCCAATGGTGCTGCAGTTCCTGCCCCTCGTTAATTGTACAGAATGCAGAGCTTACTCCTTTATCTGTCTTCGAACCGTCCGTGTAGATGTTAAGGTCGCCCACAGCTTGGAGGTCTTCTTCCGTGTCAATTCTACTTTCTTCAAGAAAGTCGGCTGGATGAAAAGTACATCCCGTAGCTTTTTCTTCGAAGTCCTCTGGTGCTAGACTTTCCCCTTCGTCTGTTATAGCTTTGCGTAGCCTGGTGAGCATTGTGTATTTGGCCTCTGCTTCGAATTTGTATTCTAGGAGCATAATTCCCGTGATGGCTTGGAGGGCTGCTGTGGGCGTGGTTCGATAAGCTCCTGTGATGTTGAGGAGGAATGGTCTTTGTATTTGGTTGAGCTTGGTCCTCATCCTGTATGAGAAGTACCTACCCATGTCGATACTCCATGGTCTATTGTTCTTTCAGTGACCGACCGGTATAGTTGAGCTCTGTGATTTGGTGAGATGCCCCAGGTGCATCCTGCGAGCTTCGTGAGCTGTCTATGATGTTGTAGTGCCTTAGCCCCTTTTTGTATTAGGTGGTGGAGCCAGTTTAATTTGCTATCTAGGTGCACCCCTAGGTATTTCAGATGAGGCACTCTCTTTACCCGTCGGTCACCCCAGAAGATAGAGGGCCTTCTTTTTTGGTTTCCGAGCTGCAGGAACTGGGTTTTTTCCCTTGAGATTTGAAGCCCATGCTTGTCCGACCACTTTTTGAATATCCTTAGGGCCTCCGACGCTGCTGTTCTTAATTTTCGTTCGCTGTCTCCTGCTGCAATTATGAGGAAGTCATCCGCAAAGGCCTGGATAGTTGTGCCTGCAGGGTATTGTTGCATGAGTGCTTCATCAGCCACCAGGTTCCACAGGGCTGGGTCACTGTGTTAACATTTTCCCTCAATAACTTCGTATCATATTGTTGCACAAAATTTATATTTACACCACTTTTTTCCCGTGCATTTATTTATTTTTCTAATTTCAATAATTTTTTAAGAATATTGTTGAGTATATTTTTACGCCTATACTTTTTATTTTTTTAATGACTGCTTTAGTTACATACGCGGGCTGAGACAATATTAAATATATTTTTTTGTTCACGTAACCTTTGCTATAATGAAGAATGATGAATTTTTATAAATAATATAAAGACAGACGAATCAAGCCTTAAAAGTTATCATGCTAAGATGTTTTGTTGAAGAGATTCGAATCTCCTTTAAATATCTTTTATTAATCTGAAATTCTTGCGTTCCGAGCCAGATGTGAAATAATCCAATGATGCTTAAAAATTCATCTTTACCTAAATAACTAATTCATCATAAAAAATATTAAGTTAAAACTATATTATATGAATACAGCTGGATGTATTTTTCCCTGTCAAATATTGAGATGAAATAACAAAAAGAAATTTAAAGCCAAGGGAAACAATTCATGAAGGGGAGAAAGTTCATTTCTTTTTAAATTATTTATCAAGAACGTTGTAAAAAGCTCTGGATTCAGCATATCTAAATACAGAATAAGTATGATTGTTAATAAAAAAGAAAGAACACGTTAAAATTTGCAGTCTGTGATAAGATAATTCCAAAAATGCATCCAACTTAGAAGCGAACTTCTGCTTATATTTTGGAACTTAAATCCCTGAAAAATAAAATCTACCGACTAGAAAAAATAATTTAAAAATCATTCATTTACTCAAATTTTTTAGTTTCAACTGTAAAAAAATTAGAATAGGGGTAATTACAGAATGCATAGGGCTAATTACAATAATAACTGAAACAACACTGACATTAGCACTCAGTGTCTAACAGCTGACCAATCGCACTGCGTACAGAACTCTAAAGAGATTGATCCCTCATTTGAGTAGCTCGGCATTTATACCCTTTCCGACAGGATGTGACGTCACATAGTATTTTATAGCAAAATCCCCATATTTCCGCTCCTTATAGAGATAGAATGATAATTCGAGCATTTTCGAGAACTTCCATTTTTTTCGCCAAGGTTAGGGGGTATTGGTTAGGCCTCTTCCGATATCCAATAAAAAACCCTCTGTAAATGTCTCTTTTCAACCATAAGACTAACAATGCATGGAAGTGATATTACAGGTTCGCAACATTATATATAATTTTGATTGTTTTTAGACATGTGGCTGAATGTAGAGGAATGCAGGATTCTGTATGAAAAACATTCACCTACTGAAGAAATGAAAATTAAGTTGCAACAATCGATGAAACTTGAATTAGATAGAGCAATTACGATAAAAAAATCAATTTATTTCTGTAAAGGAGAAAGAGAAAATTTGAAAATGTGGTTCAAAGAACTTAAAAAAACCTTTAAGAAGGGGTTTAATGTTTTTCCGATTTTTCATATAACAGAAATTTAAAAATAAGGAAAGATAAAAAAAAATGTAAAAATCGTGACCTCATATTATCAAAATACAATCTCATTACCAAATTTAAGAAGCAAATACTATCTCTTTAGCTACACACTCATCAAGCAGTAGAACTTCATCTTCCAATACGTTATACTCACACTCCTACTGAATCATCTATACTATTCGTGCTTTTGGTCTACTAAAAAAAGAGCAACGAACAACTGCAAACTTTAAATTGTTAATATACTATGGATGAATAGATGCCAAATTTTAGGAAGAAAAACATTAACTTTATTGTTATAATTGTCTTTCTTGTTGTAATCGTTTTTATTTTTATAATTTATTTTTATAATAGTACTTTTCGAATTAAATCTATTTTTATTTTGTTGTGGTTGATGATCCCCGAAGATCAGCAGAGCTATATCAAGATCTATTTTTATAAAAGTTTTTATTTCCTTGTCACCGACACAAACTTAGACCTTGCTTATTTAGCTCTCGTTAGCCTTCGATTTTGACATGCTTGATGTAGAATCATGAAAAAAATTCTAACGAAAAATTCAAATTCTGATACGTTTGTTTATAAATTATCTGAATTTTAGTATGATGATATAAATAATAATATTAAAAAGGACAAATAATTATGAATAATAATATAGTTTAATAATAACTGTTTCATAATACAATTAAAAATAATAACTCATATGTAAAAATTGTGTATAATAAAATGCCTAAAACTAGATTAGTCGAATTATAATATGCTCTATATATGCTGTTTATATAAAGCTTATTCATATGTAAATTAATGGGAAATGCAGTTATTCATGGAAAAATAAATTTTCAAATCTCAGTTTCTGATATTGTTTTATAAACTCTCCTGTAAGCTCTGTAAATGATCTTTGTAAAAAATAAACAAGGAAGTTTTATTTCCTTAATTTTCGCAGAACATATAAAACACGATTCGTTTCTCACAGTTCTCAAAAAGCATTCTCAAAAGATGAAATTGTAAATCTCCCATTCACTAAATATCCCATTCACAAATTAATGAAGCTGTATAATACAAATAAATAAATCGTTTACAATGGAATAATTAAATCACTGGTTTAAACGAATAAATAAATCGTTTGCAGTGGCGTTTTTGTTCATAAAGACAAAATAACTAGATAAATAAATCAGTCTATATAAATAAAACTGAAAAGCAATTTTTTTTCCCTACGTTAAGGATGAGTTTTCTGTTTTATTTATTTTGGGTATACAGAAGTTCCATGCAGAGGATCCGCTTCCAGTTTATCTCTGATGAAGCACTTCACCGTAAATCGGTTCTTGGCACAAAACTTTTATATTACCCCAATAAACAAAACAAAAAACTCTTTATTGAAATCGAACCCACTGAATAGATTTTCTTCCAACTTAAGCATAAGGACGGTTTTAGTAGAAGTTTCGTGACAATTAATTAAATAGTTAATTTTTCATTAATTAAAAATTCTGTTTCCACTACGCATGCGCAGTTCAAGATCTTTTGTTGCCGTACAAAGAAAGCTAAATAATCTATAGAAATCAAAGTGAAAAGCCAAATTTTTTGAACGCTACCTTATCAGCCCTAGAAGCTCTACAATATTCATATATCTTTACAATGTTATGCGGCATTCAGAATATCTTAACATCTTCGTAAGGATATCGAAAAACATCTTGTGATAATAGGGTAGAGAAATTCAAATTACTGAATAGATTTTCGTCAAATTTTCCGCACAAATACTTCGAAGCAGTAGTAAAGTTTTTCGTGACAATTAATCAAATGGTTAACTTGTTATTGATTAAAAACAATGTCTTCACTGCGCATGCGCAGAAGTTTGTTCCTGACTTATTTTAATTTTTTAAAAAGATTGCAGGCAATGAAATGATTTTGAGCACTATAATATTTTATATAAAGGCAATTTTTACATTAAACGTGAAAATTATTTCATCTCGAGCAACGCCGGATATCTCAGCTAGTGTACAGCTAGTATATTATAAAATCGTTTTCAATTTTAAAATGAGCGCTGTATTCGAGACAGTAAGAGGCCGATTTAAAAGATTCATAAAAAGAAACGAAATAATGAATAAACATTCTCATAATTGCTTAGTAAATGGCAGCACATTATACGCAAGCAAACCTAGCCACATTTTCATTATCCTCGCTTTTCTACTCGCTTCTCTCGGTTGCTTTTTCTGTAGCCTCGGTATCAGAATTCGATCAATACATTTTTTTTAATGAACAAATCACTAATCATCATCCAGTGACTTGTGAACACTGACATTGACAAGTATAAATTAGTTCTCAATGATGTAGAATAACCATTGAATTCTTTTTGGCAGCAGTCTTTTTATTACCTCTTCCTTTTGTCTAGTAATTTTCTTAATTAACCCTCCGAGCGGCGCAAACGTCTTTTTCCGTTTTCCATGTTCAGTTCAAGAGCAGATAGCCCGTATTTATATTTATATTTTCTTAAACAATCATGGCTAAAGTATTCTTAAGATTTCAGAGATATAATTAAATACAAAAAAGATCGATTCATTTACTTTAAAAGCTAAGCTTTCTAACCTGATAGCTAAAAGTTCAAAATAATTGGGCGCTTAGAGGGTTAAGAAAAACAAATTGTTAACCGATTTCTTTTCAATCTTTAAAAAAATATAATTAACCGTTCTTAACCCATTGAGAACGTCTGTCACGCGGGTATGCCAGCTACTCGTAGCGTTAAGCATGTGGCCGTCCTCAAGAGATTAATTTAATTTTGCTTATCACTTTAAAGAACGGTAACAAAGCAGTATGACAAGATAACTATACTATATAAACAGGCTCGTATTTTGGAAAAACATCTACAGAAATTTGGTCTTTCAAAATTGGTCTTTTTATTCTGAAGACAAAATAGTCGAAAAAGATTTCAAACCCTCGTTAATATCTGCAGATCAGTACCGGAAGAGAAACTAGTACGCCGGAAGTTTAACATAACATTAAAGAAGCAGAAAACTCATCAATATTTCTTAAAAGAAATTACTGTGTGATCAATTGATCTTTCATACTGTTTTTTAGGATGCTTTTTATAGATCCTTTGCCAGTGCTAACGAACTATTGATTTAATTTTTCAGAATCAATGGGGAACTTCGGCATTTTTTTTTCTAATCGCTTGAAAATGCATTTGATCCATTTTGACGCGAAGCGGGTCTGACGTCACACGTGTTCAAACAGTGGAAATCTCCCGTTCGCTCACCATAGAGATTTTGCTTTTTTTTCTATATTTTCTGACTACCGCATCAGATAAAATAATGTCGGGAAGATACAAGTATTGTATTTCTCCTAAATGTGTTAACACAACTATAACGGCACCGGATGAGTAATTTATCTATATTATATCTATTAAAACTGTATATCACGAAGAACAGTAAAAAACAGCCTTGAATTCGATATCCGTTTTGTTTTGAATATAATTATAAGGTGGGATTTTAATTATCAATTTTAAAGCAAATAATTATATTTAATTAGTTTTTTTCCTTCTATTTAATTACATGGACTTTATATTTTAACCTTTTGTGGGGAGGGTGGCATAGAGGCTGTCCCAACTTCTTTAAGATTTCTTTTTAAAAAAAAACTTGCTCTTGTTATTTTATTGCTTATATTATTTCCATGGATATTCAAATGTTTCTTATATTTTTTTTAAAAATTACAGTACCATTCAAAATTAATTAGAACATCTTAAATACAAGTTTAAATTTATGACTTTTTTGATGATGAAAAGCCTTTTCATTTGTAGTGCAAGAAAATAATTCACAAAATTTTTTATGCAAAATAAATCATTTAGATTCCATGCATATATTCAAATCAAAATCAGTCTTCAAAAAGTCAATTTGCTTATCAATTATTACAATTGAAAAAAGGTAGATAAAGTTATCTCGCCGCCCATCTAGTGTTTGTCAATTTGTACATGGTAGCCCTTAAATTCCTAGATTAGTCGCATTCGGTCGTGTTTGAATATTATTATAAATTTATGTAGATTTCTTTTTATAAGTTATTTTTACCGGATTTTTTATATTAATTTCTATCAACTAATATCTTAAAATTAATATTTGTACGACAACAAATTTGTGTTGCTTCCCTTGTAATAAACTAAGGAGGAAAGAAGGATTTTACTGAAAGAAAGTGAGTAGCTTGCTTTGTTCCGAAGCTTTCAAAGAGATCTATAAAAATACTATAGAAGAGTCTGTCACATTTGCGTGCTGATTGTGGGAAAATGTGTCTATTATATTCATAGATATTTACATCTATTATACTCATTTTTGACAGGCACGTGCTTTTGAACCTAAGATCTTTGAGTCGGGAGTCGCGTATCTTAACTACTAGACAAAAGGAATTCCCATTTTCCGGCGGTAGATACTGACTTATATAAATCACAGAATAACATGGCGCAGCACGGGTGCACTACACTTTCAAGGCATTTGATAAAAAATGAGCTAAGGGATCAATTTTATGCTCCGGATATAAACGAGAAGTTGCAAACGACGATATGAGTAGCGGAAGAGCGGAGGAGCGAGTAGCACATGTGACGTCAAAATCTAGTCGGCCAATGTGAGTGCGTTTCGGCTTGCATCAGCGTTTCTGCGATTTCAGTCCATTTTTCGCTCTCAATATTTAAATAAATAAATTTTTGTGCAAAATTTCACTCGCATATTTGAAATTAGGATGATTTTTTTTCTATAAATACGGATTGCTTTCACGCTTTTTAAAAAGTGCTGAAGTTCCCCATTCCAAATCTATAAATAGATGCCACTGTTACAGCTGTAATGCGATAAAATTCCATTTGGGGATCTGGGGATAGGGATGACAAATATTTGATGAACAATTATTTACTACACAATATCAAAAAATCACAAATACCAGTGATGAATGCTACTGTCAAAAAGGTGTGATTCAATCATTGGTAATTAAATGTGCATAAAGTGTTTCAAATCTTTTTTTAAAAAATTCATTCTTTTTAAATATACTTTTCCTAAGTTTTAGGTTTTAATTCTATTTTCTGGCGCAATTGGAATAGAAGCCCATTAAAGATCGTTCTTTTTGCGGTCACGGTTGTCGTATTCCCTGTGACGCTCGTGAATCACCATTCTTGTTGTGAATTGTGATACGCATTTTCGAATGATTACAGCTCTTATCGATAACAGCTCTTCTATAACGATAGAAGGTACCAATAATCGATTGAAAAAAATAGTCGCAGGAAAGCTTAGTTAACTGCGATCGAAGTGAAAAATGATCGGATTCGTAATTCAAAGGAAAGGGGATGCTGAACAGTGAATTGTGTTGATGTTGGCTTCCGCTCTTGATGGTAATATTTGCGGTTAACTTAATTGATCGAAATTTTTTAGAAGAAGTTTTCGCTACAGGCGCCATCTATTGACAGGAACAAAAATACAAGTCTAAAAACACAAAATTTAGCAGAAAACGTAATAAAAACAAATAACAATTTTTTATTTAAATTTTTTTCAAAACACTTTACACACATTTAATAAGAATTTAAAAATTAAAAATGTGATTGGAATCACATTTATCTAGAACAGATATTTAAAAATAACAATAGCAAAAATATTTGTTATTAAAAATATCGTGGATTATGCAACTGGGGAGAGGAATGAGAGAAACGGGTCTATTCTCGTACCCCGGTTGGGTTGGGAGCGTTTCGCCTTTCTACCGCGGGACGTTAATGGTTTTTCTCGACCGAAAGAAGGAGTCTGATTCTCGTACCTCGGTCGTTTCGAACATCTCGCTTTACGCTAGGAAGTGACGTATTTCTGCTGCGCGCGCAGCAAATCAAGCAATCGTCATGCGATATTTTTGTTTATGGTTTCAGATTCAGTTCGAGTTTTGAATCGCCAAAGGAACTATGGCGAAGCGTATATTTGCTTCCCAATTCGAAATTATGTTGGATTATTTTGAAAAATATCCACAAATTTTAAGTGGGAAAGTTGATCGCATCTTTTCAAAAGACACCAAGGGTAAGAGGTGGGAAGATTTAACTTCTGCTCTTATAAGATGTATTATAATGCATCTTTCTTGCTTTCATAAGTCCATTGTTAAGGGTGGTTAAACCATTTATCTTTTACAAAATATGCATTTATAATAATATTATACATTTATAGAACATAAACTGCAGTCTTTTTTTCAATATTTTGATGTAATTTTACCAGTTTTCTAGAGAGAGGAAAAGTAATAAACTTTTTTCCATGCCAATTATTTTAACATGAATAAATCTTATAAATTAATATTACAAACCATTTGTTTATTTTTCCAATTACATAAGAAAATAAATCATGAAAAAAAAGTTATTAAATTCAGCAAGTTTTCACAACATTAAAAAAATTACATCTTTATCAAGGAACAAGAAAAACTCTTTTATTGTCAGATTTTGCAATTACTTTGTAAATATTTGACAAATTTCTTTGAATTAAAACCCAAATAAAAAAATTGTGCTGATATATACGGAATGAGGAAAGTCATTCCACACTCAATGTTAAAAAAAATGTTAAAATGCTACCCTAATCTATATTATATAAAACGCTTATGCGTGGCACAAAAAAAGGACCTTTATTTCTTTCGCCCCGTTGGCAACGATCAGTTTGTTTACCAATCTGAACCCTGACGCCGAGATTCTTGAATTGGTTTAAAGTCGGAAACAGCGATTTTTTTTTTTTTTTAGTTTAGATCGTTTGAATTAAATAAGTTTGAGTCGTACAGTTTGGATTAATGTGAGCTTAATACTGAATGTCCTTTTCAGCTAAAAGTTTCTGAAAAATTGGTTTATTCATCTCTCGACAGCTCATATGTTCCGAATTCCATCTATCCAGAGAAAAATAGTATCCCTTCCTTCACTTAATAATAATTGGAGGGAGTGTGTTTACATGTGCAGAGGCAATATTTCATTTAAAAAGTGCATGTTTACGATTTTGAAGGATGAAAATTTTGAAAAATGGTATCTAATCAATAATAAAATGCTGAGGTTGTTAATTTTAAAAAGGTAAAAGTAAATATTTATTATGGTTTATAATTTTGAATAGTGAATCTGAACATGCTTAAAGCTATTTGTCAGTTAAACTGTGCTTTTTAAGCTGAAAGTTTGTGAAATGGGCTGAATAATCTTTCGTAACTCAAACTTTCTGATGTTGTAACGCATAAATAACCACCCAGAGATAAAAGTTGTAACTTTCTTGGCTAAATAATTATTGTAGTGAGTGTGTATAGATGTGGCGAAGCTTTTGCGATTAAGATTTCAGTGGAATTAGAGCATGTGTAAAATTTTGGTGTAAAAAGCAAAAATTTTATGAATTTTAAAAATTTTTGAAAAAAGGCTATTTTGTTCATTTAAAAAATTAAAAGTAAATATTTATTATGGTTTATAATTTTGAATAGTGTATCTGAACATGTTTAAAGCTATTTGTCAGTTAAACTGTGCTTTTTAAGCTGCAAGTTCGTGAAATAATCTTTCGTAACTCAAACTTTCTGAGGTTTTAACGGATAAATAACTACCCAGCGAGAAAAGTTATTACTTTCTTCGTTAAATAATTATTACAGTGAGTGTGTATACAAGTGGCGAAGGTTTTTTTTCAGCAACAATTCATTGAGAAGAGTGGAAATTAAGGAGTTTGTTCGAATAAAGTTGGGGCTAATGAAACTTGAAGAAATATTCAATTTTGTGTACCAATAAGTTTTAAATGCCTGATTTCTGATTGATGTAAATAATTTATATTAGTAAACATTTTATAATTATACATTTTAGCATTCAAATTTCTTTCAAACATTTACACATATATATTTATATATATGCTACCAGGAAATTTTAATTTTAGAAATTTGATGATTTAGTTTATTAGTAATTGCTGAAAAAATTTTAGGAGTTTATGTTATTTCAGATAATTTAAATTTACTTTTAGTAATTAATGTATTTATAATTTTCTATTACTAGCAGACAGTCATAACTGTACGGCGAGCGAGCGAAGCGAGCTGGGATCACGTAGTGATCCCAAAAGAATCACAATGTGACTCTTGGGGGTTGTACGGCAAGCGTGTGTGGGTGTTATATATATATAAAGATTTTATAACAACTGTGCTAGGACACCCAGTGTCTTCATGTAGCGAGCGAAGCGAGCAGGGTTTGCGTAGCAAGCCCCGGAGGATTGCAGCGTAATCCTCCTGGGGGTTGGCGAGCTTTAGCGAGCAGGGGGCAGAGCCCCCTAGTTTAATTTAATAAGAAAATATTAAGTAATTAAATCTTTAAATGTAATTGATCTTAGCTAATTATCAAATATCATTATTGACTATCTTGATGGAGTAGTAAAAGATTTAATTACTTTAGATTGTCGTTTTAAATTATTAGATTAAATTATTTAAATTCGATAAAAGATTTAACTACTTTTTTAAAAAATCTAAAGTAATTGATAAATTCTTCTTCAGATTGGTCAAATGGATTACATTTATCCCGATAAACCCTTTCAAAACGCAATTAACGTCTTAGCAGCCTCCATTTTAAACGAAAATTTGGTAAGTTCTGATATCGAAGCAACATTTCTCGCTATTGAATAGCGTTTACGCCAGGTACAGAGCTGGCGAGAAATCTGAGTCCTTTTTTTCGACCGAACGAGATCCCAACCGGTTGGAAAAACGGGTACGAGAATCGCACTTGTCGTTAACGGGCGGAAAAAGTGACGTCTCCCAACCCAACCGGGTTACGAAGAGTTCAATGGACGAGTTTTCTGATTTGTTTATTTATATTTAAGTGTTGGGACTGCGTAATTCCGGTGTAATACCGTCACCTCCGGTATTCGACGAAGCAAAGCTTTCATGGAGAAATCAGGAAAAGGCGGTGTTGGTGAAGGCTGAGGGTTGTGTGGGAAAATTCGAAATCGTTCGTTTTGAAGGCTTCTCACCTACTGTCGTGTTTGCTTAGTGTGTATTTCTTAACATAAGGTGCTTTTTGATTTTCTTTTCTCCGTTTGAAGAAGACAGGTAAGCTTATCTGTCCATTTTTTTTTTACTTTTTTTCCTCTTGACAAAACGCACTCGAATTTTGAAGTATCGAACAATGATGCTGGATTAAATATGAGTAACGAAAAACCAAAGACTTTGGGTACAGTTATGAACAATATTTACTTCAAGAGCAACAAAACTCCTAATGAACTTGTTCTTCGTGCTGGACAAAAACAGTTTAACGAAATAAATGTTATAGTTTCAAATGCGGATAAAAACAAGAAATTACCTCATTCGAACCCATTTCGGGTTCAAGCTTC